>PVIH01008390.1:46709-91471 GCA_004025045.1 Sigmodon hispidus | reverse complement strand
TTACTATTTTCTTTGACTGATATATCTATTTGAGCTACTGAGTCTTCCACTTCAGAGATTCTATCTTCCATCTCTTGAACTCTGTTCGTTATGCTTGTATCTGTAGTTCCAGCTTTTTTCTTCAGGTTTTCTATTTCCATTTTTGCCTCATTTTGCACCTTTTTTATTGCTTCTATTTCAGCTTTTATTTCAGCTTTTAGTTCCTGGCATGTTTCTTTCATAGATTTGTTCATCTCTTCCAATTTTTTGTTTGTATTTTCTTCTATTTCTTTAAGGCTTTTTTTTCATATCTTCTTTGAGAGCTTCGATGAACATCAAAAAGGAATTTTTGGTGTTGCTTCCTTCTGTTTCCTCTTCATTGGTCAGTTTAGGCCTTGTATTTGTAGGATCGCCACTCTCTTCTGGAGCTACCATGTTGTCCTTTGTAGTATTATGTAATTTTTTGCACTGCCGTTTGCCCATGGCTTCAGTGGTTCACGATGAGATAGGTCCTGGTCAGTTGTGGCACTCGGGTTTGTATGCCTCCTGTCACCTTTCTGGTCAGGGTCTGACTCTGTCTTTCAGAGACCCCTGCAGTTGTTGATTCGCTCAGTTCGAGGTCGTGGTGGGAGCCGTGAAAATTCCCTCAGCAGGAGCTGTGGATGTGGTCAGGGACAGAGTTTACCTGCCCCTGCTCCAGAGAGCGCTGGGATTCTGCAGCCAGCACTGGGTCCTGGAAGTGGAACCCCTAAGCAACTTTTAAATTTTAGAAATGACAGACATGACATTTGTCGGTCTGGACAGTCACTCAAAGGTTTTTTGTAATGTTGGGGTATTTATCTTTAACCTATAGGCCTAGAGTCTCTGGCATACCTTTTAGTGATGTAGGAAATTCGGCATAGTTTGTTAGGTTTGTGTGTGTGTGTGTGTGTGTCCTGAAGGATGCTTGGCAATTTTTTTTGCAAAGCAGGAACCTGAAGGACCATCTTGGTTTGTTTTATTAAAGTTTCGAGGTCACTTTTTTATGGAATCTGTATGTCTAGTTTATATAGCATACTATCAAGCAGTCAATATAAGAACAGTATTTTTGTCTAGTGGCTAACTGTTGCCACAAAGTAAATTTTATATGAAGTTTTTTTCATGTCTATTATTTTTTAAAAATATATTAATGCTGCCAGGAGCACTGTCTAGAAAAGTCTAAGTTTTTAAAATATTTTAAATGTTATATTTTGTAGGTCTTTGAAGTGTTTGATGGCTATTTATCTAATTGAAATATATCTTTGTATATTTATAAAAACTTAATTAACATGACTATAAGTTTTGTTATTATAGATGGCTATTAATCTGCATTTTTAAATTATACATTGTAATTTTAAGTGAGTTGTATAAGCATCATTAATCAGCAGTCTCAATATGTAAGACTCCTTCCTGCCTCCACCTCTTGAGAACAGTGATTCTAGTCTTGTGGACCAGGTTCAGCCCTCCTTACAATGTTTCTTGCCAACTTACACATATAACTTTCTTAAATTAATAGTCATTGAAATAAATTTTGCCATAGAAAATTATTACTTTCCCTTCATTAGGGGTAGACTGATTCACAAGTACATGTTGGAAGCCTTCAATTTGTTCCTGAAGATCTAGAAGGCTGTTCCTAGCACTAATATATTACCATTCATTTATCTTGTCTATTAAGTTTCAATGTTCAAACCTAAATTACCAAATTGAGCTACATTATACCAACTGACAAGCCTGGGGAAAGCTTATCCACTATTTAAGCTCCCCTGTGACCTTTGATGACTATATTCTGTCTCCTTGGAAACATCTTGATTATTCTTCTTCATCTCTGGTGTTGATGGAGCTCCAGGCTCCCATGCTGAGCTATAGCAGTTAGCTTCTCCTCAAAACCACACACTGGACTTTAGCCCATTACCACACGGCAGCCTTGACATTATTGCTGAGAATGGCATGCTCATGCAGAAAGGCTGAGGAAGGAATCCTGGGAAAGAGAAGCCGAGGAAGATTCACAACACTGAATTGGTGCTTATTATATTGGCAGTAGATTTGATTTATACTTAGGATTGTGCTTATTCCCTGATTATATATTCAAAGTGTGTTACAGTATGTCTTTCTCTACAGTGTATAAACCTATCTTCCTAGAATGATAATAAAGACAGACAAAGAGTCTTGGAAAGATAACTCAGCTGATAAGTGCTTGCCTTCCAAGTACAAGGACTCAAATTCAGCTCATAGAACCCACATTTGCAAACTAGGCACTGTTCTAATCTCATTTCCATGAAAGTAAAAGCATGTGGATCTCTGGGGCTTTCTGATTAGCCTGTCTTATAAAAGTGACCATATATCGAATATAAAGGTGGATGGCATCTAATGAATGTTTTCTGAAATTGGCATCTGCCACCCCACACACGTGTAAGTGCAAATATGCCTAGATGCACATATAGACATGCTCATATGCAAAACAACAACAGTGCAACAAGCAAAGAGAAAAAGATCCAAAGGAAGCACAAAGTCAATTCCGGGGGTGGGGGTCATCCAACATGATTGGGGGCAACAGTCTGATGTAGGCCTGCTTACATCAGCAACATTTTAAATAGTTGCTATTCCAAGCACTTTCAAGTTCTGACAAGCCAAGGAACATTGCACTAGGGAATCTCCCTTCACTAATAATTGTGATGGCCAGAGAAATTCAATTTTGTGCTAAGTCTTCATCTTGGTTCTTAACAACTGTTGTCCTATACTCACATTCCTGGAAGACGATTTCCCAGTAAGCAACCCTGACTTAGTGACCCCCATAATGTGCAGACATAACCATCTGGTTTGTTATGATAAGGCTATGCATGACTAACCACTGTTTGCTTTAGCTTTAGCTTCTGTAACTTGCTCACATAGATACCCAAGATTGTTTTGTGATGCCTTAACCATTTAGCTTTGCAAAATAGAACAGCTTTTTGTTTGCTTATATCTCCTTACAGTTTTCACCTTTACCACTTCTGCTTGACACGCCTAAGACTTGGCTTTAAGGTCGTTGTCTTGCTAGCAGCAAACAATAAATGGTTTAATTAAAATTGGATGGAGTCATTAGTCTTTGTCTCAGGGTCTCACACTCTGTAACAATAACACATGGGAAGAGTGCACCCAGTGAAAATTACTCATTTCACTTGCCCTGGATTTTGAAAAAAAGATTCTAATCATTCATTATTTTTACCTTATTTATCCCTTTCAAAAACACATCCACAAATTCACTCTACTGTTTGTTGTTTCTTGTTTGTTTTGTTTTTAAGACTGTCTGGGGAAAAAGCTATTTTGGTAAATGTTAGCAATGCATGGAGTAAACAGTTCAAGTCTGTGGACAGTGACATTACACTATTTTGTCCTCTGCTTTTCTCTTTCCCCTTGGCATTTATAAAAAAAAAAAGCACTTTACACTGGAAAAAAAACACAGTAGGAGAAACAGCAAGAGTGAATGGAGGTATTGTAGAGCAGAGCATCTGGGTCTTCCTGTGCCTTGACCCCTCTCTCCTGCAATGTCTATTGCTGACCCTGGGGTCCTGAAAGGTCCTCGCGACCCATGAAGATTCAGGATTATGATATTGGATGGATCATAAAAACAGGGAGTGGATTAAAGGAGAATACACCTTATGCCAACAAGGCTCTTCCCACATTGTTAGAATAAAATTCTCCTTCTGGATGGTTGATGGCAGCATTTGTGTGTATTAAGTTGTGCCATAAAGTGTTACAGTAATTCCAATAAAAATACAGAATAAAAGTGCAGAGAAATACCAAAGCCTATGCAGGAACTATTTTATACCATGATTAGCAGGCAGAGTTGGCTCCTCTCAGTGTAAATTTGTGTAAGTGCTACAGTTTAGATAACTGCATCTTTTATCCAAACTGAAGTTCCCCAGGTCAAGGACTTGCCTCAGCTTTTATGGGTTCCATGTGCCAACAAAAAGCAATGCTGAAGCTGAGTCCAGGACTCTGTATTGTGATGGTCCATGGTGAGTTGCCTAAATATAGGGGCTCCAAAGACAGAGCCCTGTTGGGTCTTCCTTGATGGCCTATGAGCATCTTAAGGCATCTGACCTATGACATCTGGCCTACACTATTGTTCTTTTTGTCTATATTCTTGGATCCATAATCCCTTGAAGAACTCTATCCATTGCATGATGATGAGGTCATGGGACCCTGCTCTAAGGTCAAAGATCAATTAACAATAAGTGCCAGATTGACTGTACTGTTTTCCCACTATTTGTGTTTCCATGTGAGAAATAAAAATTGAAATGGTGACTCCTCCACTCACTTGTCTTACTGCAATAATACACACACACACACACACACACACACACACACACACACACACACACAAGTTCCATGAAATTAATTTCACTCCTGGTACTATAAAACCTGGTCAAAAGCCTCTGCCTGGGGAGCTCATAGGCCCTATGTGAGAGAATTCCCACCACTGTTTTGCTAACCAGACACGTTATCAACCAGCATTCCATATATTTATACTTGTGGATTTGTGCTGTGCTCAACCTTAGTCAGAGAAGCTTCTTACAATAGGCAATATTTAATGCAGAGACTGAGAACTTGTCAAAGTGCTGGGTGAAAGGAAGTCCGAGTGCTCAGTTGTGGATGGGTTGTCCACATCAACAGCCCACCACCTACAGCTCGGGATTTCACTGAGGATAGGTGAGAAACAATGTAAGAGCTGGTGGGGAAGGAAGACAGCCATGAAATGCTCTCTTCTGGACAAGACATGGCTGTTGGTTACATTCCCCCACAGTAGCTGTATCTAATTCCACAAAGGCTGTATAATATGAGGCCAATCCAAATTCCACAGACTAGTGCAGGCTTACAGACCCACTCTTAGCTGAGATACCCATGTATATGGGCAGCACTAATAGAACTCAGGGGATTATTAGTAACAAACTAAAAAGAGCCATAATAATGAAAATAAAGCAGATAAGAGATTGAGGGGAAGAGGTGATGTGGAGAAATGTTATTTATATAGGTTATCTATGGAACTTACAAAGAATAAAAAAGTATTAGTTTAAAAGATTTTATAAAATTCCACAAAGTAAAGGAGAAAAGAAAGGGTTGAAGATCAAACGTCAAGAAATCATTGTCACCACAGCTTAAAGGAACAGAGGGACAGAAAGACAATGCAAAGAAAGAACACAGACATGTGCTCCACTCTTGGCTGCTCACTGAGGGCAACTGGGAGAGCTTACATGCTTGCTTAGATGTTATTGCTACAATGACTGTCAATCCCTCTCTCTCTATGCAGTACTGGGAACTGAGGCCTCACGAAAAGGCTACTCACCAAGGAGACCTCACAGATAACTGGGAGAGAATTCAATCCCAATGGAATGTGCCAATCCTAACATGGAAATCCTAACATGAAGAATCAAGACAAAACTCTTACAAAACTCATCACCCTTCAAAAGCAGAAGCTGAATGGATTGAAATGGTTGAGATACAAGACTAGGGATTCAAATCCTAAATCTAAGAATATTCAATGATCTCAAAGAGAAGCCAAACAGAAATGAAAGAAGTAAATTTAAGATATAGATAGGAAATTGAGCAGAGAGAGGGAGGGAGGGAGGGAGGAAAGGAGGGAGATTCTGAAAGAAAACCAAATGGAAATGATAGAGATGAATAGCTCAATAAATCAAATACAATCCTCAGTGGAAAGCAGCACCAAAATACTAAAGCCAGCAGGAGGAAGACCAGGAGGGCTAGAAGACAGTGCTGAAGAATGACTATATTGAAGCAACAATAAAAAATGTAATTAGTAATCCAGACCATAATATATGAGAACACTGGGACATGATTAAGAAACCAACTTTGCAGAACTTGGTATTGAAGAGGAAACTGAGGCATAGAAATGTACGCAGCAAAACGTTTGCAGAAAAAAATAATCTCCAAAGCTAGAACAGAAGAAGCACACAAATACAAGAAGAATTTATAATCATAAGCAGGTGTTTACAGAAAAAACTTCTCCATGTCCTGTTAGAGTTTCGAAAGTCAACAGCATAAAGCAAATGTTCCATTGTAACATGAGGTTTCTGACCCCGTCCTGCTGGCGGTCTAGACCCACAGATCTAGCCGCCTGCTGCTGCTTAGGTCTCCCCAAAAATGACTCAGATGGTTATATTAATTTCATCCTGCTTGACCTATGTCTCAGGCATATTGCTAGCTAGCTCTTTCATCTTAGTTCAACCCACTTCCATTAATCTGTTCTGCCATGTGGCCCATGGCTCACCTATTTCGCTACATGTTGATTCTTCTGCAGCTGGATCGAGTCTCCTTTGACTCCACCCTCCTTGTGCCTATACTCTGATTTCCCCACCTACCACTATGGTGATTGCCACAGGCCAAAACAATTCCTTTATTTAAAGAATGATGTTCACAGCATATAGAAAGACATTACCACATTACACCATGACCAAGGCAACTTATAGAAGAAAAGGTGTATTGGGGCTTACAGCCTCAGAAGGTGAGTTTATGACATTGTGGTGGTGAGCATGGCAGCAGGCAGGCAGGCATAGTGCCTGAGTAGCACCTGAGAGCTTACATCTAATCCACAAACACAAGGCAGAGACAGGACTAACTAGAAATGGAGAGGGTTTGTGAACCCCCAAAGCCCACCTTTAATAACATATCCCTTCCCATGAGGTTACACTTTGTAAGTCTTCCCAAACAGTTCCACCAACTGGGGATCAAACCTTCCAATATATGAACCTATGGGAGTCATTCTTATTCACACCCCACAGCAAAAAATATTAAAAGCTGCTAGAGACAAGTGTCAACTCACTTACAAAGAGACCCTGTAAAGAGAAAAACAGACCTCTCAGCAGAAATCCTGAAGGCCAGTGGGATACAAACGAAGGTATTTCAAATCCTGAAACAAAGCACTGGTAACCAAGACTATAAAATTCTCTCACACATTTGAAGGATAAATAAAAGCTGTTTGTGGGGATGCAAATTAGACCAGCCAGTATGCAAATAAGTTGGAATTTTCTACAACTACAAGTCTATTCAGTTTGATCATTCCTGTAAATGTACCTAAGTGAATCGAAGAGAGCATCCCACAGAGATACCCATACCAGTACTCATCACAACCATTTCCTGACCAGCCTGGGTGTTCATAAATGGAATAGTGAATACAGATATACATGGGGATGTCAGGATGGCCTGGCAGGTAAAGGCACTTGGTGCCAAGCCTGAACCCTGGAACCCTAAATGTAGAAGGAGAGAACTTACTTCTGTAAGTTGTCCTCTGACTTCCAAAAATGCAGCATGTCATGCAACTAATCACTCCCCCAGACACAGCATTCATCCATAAAGAAAAATAAAAGCCTGTCATTAATAAGAAAATTAATTCAACCAGTGATAATCATGTTAAGTAAGATAGATTCAGAAAGATAAATGATGCATGTTTTTATATGTATTACTTCTTTAAAATTCACTTTATGTATATGGATGCTTTGCCTCCAAGTATGTATGTGTACCAGATCTATGCACTAGCTGGATAAGATGCTGGATGTCCTGGGACTAGTATTACAGATGGTTGTGAGTCCCGGGTCATGTGCTGGGAATCAAACCCTGATCTTCTGGAAGAACAACCCGTGCACTTAACCTCTGAGCCATCTTCTTCCTCTAGCCCTCACTTTCTTCTCTTTGCAAGAGACATTAAAGTGCAAGAGGAACATTTGGGGAGTGAGAGAGAACAAATAGGGTTGGGGAGAAGAGAAGATGACGGTCTAGTACATTATATATGTTGTGGAGCTGTCGTTAGGAAACCCACTCTCTACACTGTTAATACACACCAATGCAAAGCTAAAATGTGAAAAAAGAGCCCCTAAGTGGAGTTGCTAGACCTGAATGCAACCAAAAGCCTCTAGAAATCTCAGCGTTTTGCAGAATCTTTGGTTTCATCAACAAATACATTTTATTCCTATGCAAATTATTTTATGTGCATGATTGTTTTGCCTACATGTGCAGGTGTACATCATATGTGCCTAGTGCTCAAGGTCAGACATGGGCACTGGATCCCATAGACCTGGAGTCAAGGATGGTTGAGAGTCACTCTGTGGGTTCTGGGAACCAAACCAGGAATTTTTTTTTAACCTGACCATTTTATTTTGGGTTTTAAAGGTAAAAATATATTAAGGATAAGAACATACTGTACTCTAAAAGAAAACTATTACATAAGATCTTTACAGTTGAACAGAAATTTGTATCGAACATAAATTGTTCAAGAGTCGTATTGACCTTATGTTGGCAGCTCAGTCTTAGAGTGCATGTCCAACACACACAAAGCCCGGGGTCCCATTCCTGGCACCACATAAAGCAGGTAAGGTTACACGCCCAAAACAGGAGTCTTTACTAGAGCAACAAGTGCTCTTAACTGCTGATCATCTCTCCAGCTCCAACAAATACATTTTAAATTCTATTTATTTTCATGATTTTGATTGACAATTTTACACATGAGGATAATATGTTCAGATCAAATCTAACCCCATTCTTTCCCCCTCCAAATTAACCCTTTATCTCATCACTACATTTTTTTTACCAACTCCATGAGCTCTCTCTTTCTTTCATTTTTAAAGCCATGAAATCTACTCTGTTGCTTCTATGGATATGGATGCAGGAGCATGGGTAGCTTTTCAGGAGACACATCCCTGAAAGACTAATCACTCCTCTCCAGCAGCCAAACATGACAAAACAACACACACACACACACACACACACACACACACACACTCATAGCAGCTGTGACTACATGTGTACACCTGCACAAAATAAAATACATATTTTACATTCAATGCAAGCAAATAACTGATATCATAGGACAAGATGTATGATAACCATACATGCTTGTTTAGGGACACAGCAGCAGGCCCAGGGAAGAACTGTAGAGATGATGATGAAATCAGAATATTTTGCTTTAGATGATGTTACATTAGGGGAGGAGACAGTCCTGGAGTGGGTTTCTATGTCTCATACCTTTGTGTCTTAATTAGGGTGACATGATTCCCTGTGTTCAGTAAAGAACACTTCAAAAGGCAAAATAACAACCTTCTACAGCCCTGGAAAACATAGACAACTTCTACCTTTAAAAAGTAAAGACAAATGGACTCCTGGTAAGATGGTTGTGCCTCTCTGGAGTAAAAGCCTTTTTTTTTTTTTTTTTTTTTAAAAAAAAAATCATATTAATGCTGCTTGTTTTTTATCTTTTGCTCTTTGGGGGACCCAACACCCAGCTCTGAAATAAATCACACAGGAGACTTATTCTTAGTTCTGAATGCCCAGTCTTAGCTTGGCTTATTTCTAGCCAGCTTTTGTTAAATTATCCCATATACCTTTTGCCTCTGGGCTTTTTCTCTTACTTTTGTATATCTCACTTTCCCTCTCACTCAGGGGCTGGCTGTGTGTCTAGGTGACTGGCACTTAGTATCCTCCTTCCCTTGTTCTTGTGCTATTTATTTATTTCTACCATCTATTTATTCTCTCTGCCTGCCTGCTCCGCGTAGCCTTTATCCTGCCTTTCTATTAGCCATTCAACTCTTTATTAGACTATCAGGTATTTTAGACAGGCACAGTAACACATCTTCACAGAGTTAAACAAATGCAACATAAACAAAACTAACACTCCTTAAAATAATATTCTACAATATATTAATAATATGTTTTCTTCTGGAATCCATGACCTAGCTCACCACAGATTCTTGGTGACAGATAATGCTGTCTAAATGGGTTTCAACTTGTGAAGTAGAAGACAGAGAACAGTTGAGTATTCCCATGTCATTAGTGCCTGAACTGGTAGCAGTTCTGACCAAGCCAAAGTCCAAGTATAAAGAGGGGAGGCTGGCATGAAGTTTCATCCCTTCCTAAGAAGCTCTGGGCAATTGGTAGCTGTAGGGAGAGGAGTCAGTGATTTTAAGGTTGTGGGCCATAAGAAGTTGATCACACAGGCAAAAGTATATGGGCAGCATAAATTGTAATTGATGGGCTACACACGCACACACGCACACACACACACATACATGGAGAGAGTTGGGTGGTTGGGGAATGAAGGGTAGATCTGAGAGGAATTGGAAGAGGTGGGTGAATACGACCAAATGCATTCTGTGAACTTCTCAAGTAACTAATTTAAAAATGAGGACAAAAAGTCTCCTAAGTGGGTTTTTTTTTTCTTTCTCTTATGGTATCCACAGTTCTCAGGAACCACTTTAGGATGGGTTCTCTATCCTCCATTAAACACTTCTGGACATGTCCTCAGAGACATGTCTAGAGGTGTGTTTCTTAGGTGATTTCAAAATCTAGTCAAATTGACAATGAAGGCTATCAAGCATGGTGTGAAGCTCTAATCATAGCCAGGTTTAAAATTATATTTGCCATCTCAATTGGGCTTAGAAGCATTTAATGCTAGAAATATAATTGAGTATGTTATAAAACGTCATCAAATTAGCAGGAGTTAGTGATTCAATCATTTTGAAAACACAACTCAATAATAAAATCTAAGCCATGCTGCGAAGTGCACACGTTTCACAAAGCAAGAACATACTGAGTTTCACAGAATTTTCCCAAGATGAAAATCAAGTGCTGCTTATTTTTAAAGAAAAGGGATCATTATGAAAATTTCATGCAATTACCAAACTACAAAATTTTATGCAAGTACTGAATAACGCCTTACTTTATTATTCTGCTCTTAAAGGATCACATAATGTGAACAGGAAGAGGATGATACAAAATGACATAAAATCACACAGCTTCGTGTGATTGTATTTACAAGCAGGGTCCCCTGCTTCCCAAGTTCAACTCAGAATGGCTTATAAAACACTAGCGTGACAAAGAATTCCTTCTTCTCATTATGTTCTTCATGTGCATGGCGGGGCAGCCTTCTAGTTTTCAATGAATAAATGATTTCCATAGAAGAGTGAGTCATTCCAGGGTGGGGGAGACTCAGAACATCCTCCTTCTTGTATTGCAGCTGTTATTTTATGATGTCTGTCACCAGCACATGGTAGACAACTGAGCACAAGCCTCCCTCACAGGATCTTTCCTCTCTCAGTTCCTTCCTCATCCCACGTTTAGTAAATAAGTGTTAAGAATGACAGACTTTCAGAAATGGTTGTAACTCTCATGGGCAGTTTAGCTGATAATGAGTGAAGATATCAGACATCAGAATAAGGTGCTGAGGATAGGCTTTAAAAGGCTCAGGCAGCAGTATGAGAAGATGAATAGCTTCATACTGTATAAGTAGTACAAGGGATAGCACCATCGCTCCAGCTGTGCTATCCAGTTCAAGCTGAGCGGAAGGAGTAAAGTAGCATAGAAGCCTTTGACTCCTCTTCTTAAAGGCACATTATGCCAAGAGTCAAGTTCACACCCCAAGTTGTAGGAAGGAAGCTTGTGTGCAGCTCCACCACAAACCTCACATCATTTTAGATGCAGATAGTGGATATTTTGGCTGCTGAGTGAGTCTACATTACCTGTGTGTGCACGGCTCAGAGACATTTTGATGTGGCTTTGAATGGTTCTTCCAAAGCAGGACAATGACAAACTAGTACTTCAATAATTGCTTGAAAATTGTAACAGAAGGGCCAACAAGATGTCGCCAAGAATGAAGTGGCTTCTCAGTAAGTCTGATGACCTGAGTTCACTTCTTGGGCTACACATGATAGAGAGGAAAGACTCACATAAATTATCTTCTGACCTCTACATCCATAAGCACACATGTACACACAGACAAATAAATGTGGCAAAAGATGTATCATCAGAAATATTCTCCCCAACTCAGAATTGTCTTCATGGCAACAGAAAAGAAGGCATTTTGTGTTATTGAATAAACATGACAATATCATGTACTGGGCCTCACTGGGGACCCATCAAAAGGTTGTAGTGTCAGCAAAGAATCTAGTCCTTCTGTGTAGGTGAGTATGTACAGCCTCTACTGCTCATGTGATACAAACAGTAGCCATTCCTCAAAGCAAAGGACCAGAGATAGCACCAATCGTGCACACATCATACAACTTAAATTTTCCCAAAAACTGAAATGCCATTGTGTCCACTACCTGGCTTGATCCACAGAAACAGGTTATTCATATCCTTATGAGATGACATCATCTTGCAACTCAGGGGCCAGCTCTCCCTGAAGTCAGGCTCCAACCTCCCGTAGAGACTGTGAGCTGCCATGCTTGGTGTAGACTCTAAGTCCAGAAGTGAACCAGGGGATTTATTTAACCTTTGAAAGCATTTGTATTTACCTGAAAGATATGAAAATGAAATAATTTTATGCTTCCTATAGTGAAAGCTCAGGAAAATCAGGGGATGGGGTGGCTCTTCCTTCATCTTCACAGTGGACATGAGCCCCTGAATTTCATTTACATTTGTTTACATGCAGTTTATCAAAAGGTCATTCCAGGATGCACAAAAAGAAAGACAGGTGTGGATATGATGGGAAGAAAAATCGTCACCAGGGTGGTTGGAATTCTAAGAGTGAGGCAGGCTCACTCTACAGCCTGCTGAGGTCTCTGATGCTGCAGTAGATCTGGCTGGAGCTGCCCCCTGAAGCTGGGAAGGTAGACACTCAGTCATGTGACTGAACACATGATAGCCTCCCAGGAATCCTCAAAAGCTGTTTTCAGAACAAGACCAGGATCTAAATTCCAAGGACAATTTTACCTTTGCCAGTCTTGTTGGACACTGGAATCTTAAGGGGGTTGAAGGAGCCCTAGGCTCTTGGCCAGAAAGAGATCTTAGTCCCATCATGCAGAAATTATCTTTTGCCTCAGAGCAAAATGAGTATAGAAGTGGTGGTAAGAGCAAAGGCCACTCTGCAATCCAACACTGGGACTGTCGCTCCAGGAAGCCTATAGAACACTCCTAGAGACCCTGAGAATAATGAGGTACACTAAACTGAGACTGATCAAGTCTCACTATGCAGCAAACAGCAAGTAGATACAGCCCAACTACCTCATCTTGTCTGGATGATACACTGTGCTCCAGGTAAAGCCAACATCAGGACAGAAAGATGCTCTCAGCATGAATGGGCTGAGATGGCTTTTAGCCAGGTTTGGAAACCCCAGACTGCAGCTTAAGATGTAGACAGAGCAGAGGCAACAGAAGAATTTGCCAGCACCTTTAACCTTCTCCATTCATTGCCTCTGGAGCACATAGCTTTCTCTTTCCACTCTCCAGTAACTAGAGGGGAAGAATTTGCTTCTATTCCTCACTGTCCTTATGGGATGTATCTCATTCATAAGAGAGGTTGGGTACAGACATTCTGATATTTCCATTGTATCACCTCTGCTTCCCTGGAAATCCAGTCTACTGGAGCAAAGCAGGGATCTTTCGGGGGGGACAGTCATTGTAGGCTTGTGACAGACTCACTTCTAACTATGGGCATCCAGCATGAGTGGAACTTTGTGTGTATGTGGGGCGGTCATAGTTGGCACATGGCAGAATCACTTGTAAATATGAGTACTCAGCCCAGGCATCTCTAGATTCCAGAAGCCTGTGTTCACTAATGGAGTCTATTTTCTCCACTGCGTTGCTCATAATTTCCCATTTGTAAATGACACAGTCTATCTAACCTGAGAAACCTAGTCATCTGGTACAGTCTTGTGGAGAATCCCTAAACAGTGATGCTTCAAAATCAACTTTTGGGAGTACAACAGCTAGACACAGGGCTGTGGTGCGTACAGGAGAAAGCTTGGGTTGTTGGGTAACAGCCTGGTACTGGCTTGATTATCTCTCTGTCAGCCAGGACAGCTCATCTTGTTCCAAAGAGGTGAACAGCTAAAGAGTAGAGTTTGAAGTTAAGAATCCATGCCTTACACAACCAGATGTGCCCAGAAACTCACAGATGCCTTTGACCCTTAGGCTTTTATGAGGTCAATATAATGCTTCTGGTTGGCCATCACATTCTTTCTCCTCTGTTCCAACTGAACCCTGGAATAAGTCATGGAAAATCTGATCTCTGCAGGAAGATGCTATGTGCAGTACACAGGCAATTCAGTACCCTAATGATATTAAATAGACATTCTCCCCATATTATTATCATGTTGTAGCAATAAGCCCACCACAACCATCACCAGTATAGAGCTCTGAAGTCTTTGTTAAAGTCTCAAACATGGTGGAGGTGGGGTCTTAAAATCCTGTGTCTGCACAATCTAGCAGTATTGGGATTTTTTTGTGTGTGTTTGAACTTGCCATTAAAAAGCAAGTACTAGTTCGACTTTGTGTTCAATGAGGTGCAAAAAAAGTATTTTAAGTCCATTATCAGGGCTGGAGAGATGGTCCAGCAGTTAGGAGCACTTATAGAAGACCCAAATTCAGCTCTCAGCACCCACATCAACCAATTCATAACTGCCTATAACTTCATCTTGTGGGATTCAACAATGCCCTTTCTGGCTTCCACAGGCACCTACAACTCCACATATATGTACCCACATACCACCAGATTCAGATTATTAAAAGTTTTAAATATCTTGACATCCATTCTCAAAAGCCTTCCACAATCCTCAGACAAAACAAAATGAGCAAAGAATGAAAAGTTTGGCACTGTAGGATGACGATCCCCATGTAATGTTATTTATCCTCAAGAATTAAACACACACAGACAGACAGAGAACACACACACACACACACATGCACACACATACACACATTCCTTTTAAAAATGGCAAAGTTGGAGTCTTATAGGATGACCTACATTCAGATAAGTCCACAGTTAAGAAACACTTTCAATATTAATGAATTCCTTCCAAAGACATTTTCTTTAGAGAACTCTGTTTCCTGAGGGGTGATCTTTTAATATAATCTTTAACAACTGTTTATTCCACATTTGTCCCAGGATACTGTCTATCCATGCAATGTTTTTTAACCTCAATGCTCATTCTGGTAGACCATGTAGGTAGATCTGCTGACTTCTAGGGGAGAGAGTATTCACATTTATTTTACATAAGCCATGTCTCAATAACCAGTTAGGTGTTCTGGCACATACAGGAAACTACTGCAATCAGAAGTAGCTTGACAGCCATGGGTTGAAGGGGAGGTTTTCCCATCACATCTGAAATAGACCTCATTTCTCTGCTTCTCTGGTCATCTTAGCATTGAGATCACAGTAACCTGCACTTGTACTCACCATTGCCTGCCAGCTGCGATCTGCACTGGAGGTTCTTCAGGGAACTTGATTCTAAAAGAGCAAGGGGAGCCGTGCACTTTCCATTTATCACTCAGTCCGTCCTCTCCCATGCTCCATCTTCCTCTCCCTCCTCTCTTTCTCTCCCACTCATTTCCTGTGTCCTCTTCCTAGCTCTACGTTCCTTGGCCTCTTCATGGAGATTTTCCTTTATGTTATTTCCCTCCTCTTACCTCCTCATTTCTGTCTTGTTGGAGCCTCCTGAAATAAGTTGCCTCATCCCACTCCGCTTCTTTCTCTGTCCTTTAAAGGGAATATTAACCAAATTGAGAGAGGCTAGTGCCTAGGATCATTTCCAGTTTGGGGAGTTTTCTGCATATGTCAGGGAGGGACATGTTCTCCTAAAGGATCATGTTTAGCATTCTTATATTCTCTAGGGCTTCTATAACCACATATGCACTTTTGATATGCTATATAAACAATTTCTAAATAACAGTTCAGGTGCTGGACTTATCACATTTTGTGTGAGCCCCTCATCTTAGCTGCCCGTTCCTCTAGTCCTGTCAGGTTACACGGCTAAAAACAAACCCAATTTAGCCATTCTTCAGTACTTGGGTATCAGTTAAATGCCATGGATGGCACAGCCTCATAGGGTCAGAGCTATATTCAATTGATATTTGGTGGAGCTACTGAGGCTTCTCAATAGTCTTAACTACTGTTAACTTCTCCTTCTGCATATATTAGGAGAAGCTTGCATGCCTGGCCTTGTAGAATGATACAAAACCAGCATCCATCAATGCATTTGGATTGGACCTTTCAAGGCTTTACAAAGTTGAAAGAAAACCTGATAAATACCTTCAGCAATGTAGCAGGATACAAGATTAACTCAAAAAAAAATCAGTATCCCTCCTATACACTAAAGATGAAAGGGCTGAAAAAGAAACAAGGGAAATATTCCCCTTCATAATAGCTGCAAATAGTATTAAATAACTTGGTGTAACTATAACCAGAGAAGTAACAGATCTATTTGACAAAAACTTTAAATCACTGAAGAAAGAAATTGAAGATGATATCAGAAAATGGAAAGATCTCCCATGTTCCTTGATAGGTAGGATCAATATAGTAAAAATGGCAATTCTACCAAAAGCAATCTACAGATTCAATGCATTTCCCATCAAAATCCCAACACAGTTTTTTAGACATTGAAAGAACAATACTCAATTTCATTTGGAATAGCAGGAAAGCCAGGAATGCCAAAACAATTTTGCTCAACAAAAGAACCTCAGGAGGCATCACCATCACTGACTTCCATTTATACTATAGAGCTACAGTAATAAAAACAGCCTGGTACTGGCATAAAAACAGACTGACTTGTGGATCAATGAAATCAAACTGAAGACCCCAACATTAACCCAAAAACCTATGAACACCTGATCTTTGACAAAGAGACCCAAAATATTCAATGGAAAAAAGATAGTATCTTCAACAAATGGTGTTGACATAGCTGGATGGTACTGTGTAGAAAAATGCAAATAGATCCAAGCACAAAACACCCTGCACAAAACTCAAATCCAAGTGGATCAAAGACCTCAACATAAACCCAGCCACTCTGAACTTGATAGAAAAGAAAGTGGGATATACCCTCCAACAAATTGGCACAGGTGACCACTTCCTAAATATAACACTAGTAGCACAGACAATAAGAACAACAATCAATAAGTGGGATCTCCTGAAATTGAGAAGCTTCTGTAAAGGACAGTGTCAAGGACATAGTCAATAAGACAAAACAACAGCCTACAAAATGGGAAAAGATTTTCACCAACCCTACAAGTGACAGAGGACTGATTGCTAAAATATAGAGAACTCAAGAAACTAGAGCCCCAAACCTTGAATAACCCAATCAAAAAATGGGGTTCAGAACTAAAAAGGGAAAACTCAGAAGAAAAGTTACGAATGGCTGAAAGGCACTTGAAAAAGTGCTCAACATCTTTAGCCATCAGAGAAATGCAAATCAAAACAACTTTGAGATACCACCTCACACCTGTTAGATTGGCTAAGATAAAAGGCACAGATGACTTATGCTGGACATAGGCTTATGCTGGAGATGTTGCAAAGCAAAGGGAACACTCCTCCATGGTTGGTGGAAGTGTAGGCTTGTTCAGCCACTCTGGAATGCAGTATGCCAGTTTCTCAGAAAACTGGGAATCAATCTCCACAAGGATCCAGCAATACCACTTCTGGGTGTATACCCTACAGACACACAGTTGCACTCTAAAAGCATTAGCTCCACTATGTTCATAGCAGCATTATTAATAATAGCAAGAACCTGGAAACAACCTACATACCCTTCAACTGAAGAATGGATTAACAAACTGTGGTACATCTACACAATGGAATACTACTCAGCAGTAAGAAAAAATGATATCCTAAAATTTGCAGGAAAATGGATTGATTTGGAGAATATCCTCCAGGGCGAAGTCTCACAAACCCAGAAAGATAAGCAGGAAATGTACTCACTCATTAGTGGACTTTAAACAAAAAGCAAAGCATGTCCAATCTGCAAACCACAACCACTGAACAGCTTGGAATCTGAAGCACCTTGGACCAGCACCTTGGGGCCCATTCCCTCCAATGAAACACCTGACCCAGTCTTGATGTTGGTGTGAGGAAAGCAGATCTGTCTGGAGTGGATGCTGAACTAAGCCACCTTGGGATCTTGGGACCTCCTGCCCTTGCTGGGGAGGAGATAAAGTGATGAGGAGAAGAGAGAGTGACTCGGGGGGGGGGTGAAAGGGGAAAGGGAGTTTGAACAATTGGATACATGGATACAAAATATGACTTTATTCATAATAAAAAAAGATTGAATAATAATGTTAGGATAATATCATGATAAAATATCAATTTACAGATGCTCTAATAATAAAAGAACAAAACTGAATGTAAACCCTCTGTAATTGATATATTAATTAAAATTAAATTTTAGCATATCTTTGGTTAGTTACTTCCTAACTAACCTAAGAAGAAGATGAATGAAGCCAGAAAGAAGCTGTATTACAAAGGTGCTAAGTACATACAAAAAAATAAAGTCTGCATGGAGTTAGATCCTCAGCACATTAAATTAGGAAAGAGATGCTGACTCATTCCTCTAAATCATAGTAGAGACAGGTAAAAAGAGGGCGGAGTCAGTCAGTCTTCATCAAAGCCTCCCCCCCCCCAGAAAGAACCACATAAGGAATCCAGGTGAGCCACGCGGCAGGTAGATTACTAGAAATGGGTTAAATTAAGATGAAAGAGCTAGCTAGTAACATGCTTGAGACATAGGCCAACGAGTATGAAATTATTATGTGTCTGATTCATTTCTTTGGGGGATAAAAAGCCACCATAGGCAAGGTCAAAACCTCTGGGCCAAACGAGACCAAAAATCTTCTACAGCACTCAGGCCTGTCTTTCCTAGACTCTTCATTATGCAAAGGGAAAAAAGCTTAAAGTTTTTCTTTCACCTGTTAACCTGATTTTTGACAAAATGATTGTGGTTGTGAACTAAGATCATAATTTAGAATGGCATATTCCATTGGAATCTAACAGGTACATAAGCCATGAGGTCTTACAGTAATATATCAGCTCTTCTCTGGTCACAGACTATACTCTTAATCTGTCTGTTTAGGTTGTATGCGGTCCAGAAGACTGCAGCTAGTATTGAAAGGAGCTGTCCATTGCAGAAATAAAGCAGTCTCAAGAAGAAAATGATGAAAGGCTGTACTAGCATGACTACTCTTCAAACTACATGGTGCCCTGGGAATGTTAGGAGTCTTAATTACATACAACACCAAAAATATCCTAGAACCAATCAGAAGAGCTACTCCAGCCTCAGATGATCGAGGAAGCAGACCAGGCACACAGCTGGCACGAACCAAATGACTCTACAGAAGTTCATATGTCTGTTTAAGCCTCACAGGAGAAGCTAAAGATAGCCCCATCTGTAGCAGGATGTTAGGCCTCAAGGAAACTGAACAAACAAGTGGGCAGGTGCCTCCAAACAACCAGTCACCATAGATAAACAACTGAGAATTCTTCCAAGCAGTTTAGGAGCTGATGAAGAGCTCCTGGGATTAGAAAGAGAAAATCAGGCCAACTTTAGTTTTTCTTTTGAAGAGCTGTCCTCTCAATGTTGTTCCTCTTGTTAATAGGCAGTGATATATGTACTGTAAGTCAGAAGAAATAGAGAATTCACAGATGTACCATGTGCCCAGCCAGGTGTGAAGATGGGCAGGCACTAAGAGCATCTGTCCCTAGGACCTCTAAATAGTTGGGATACTTACTACCAGGGGTTTTAACCTACTGCATCACATCTTATCCCAGCAATGTCCTTGGGCCAACCAGAACAGCCTTTCCAGCCTCAGATGGTAGAGATAACCCCTTCTGGCATCCATGTCTCTAAGGTAATTCAGATCCAGTCCTTGTGACAACCCATGATTAACCATCAAAGAATAACTGGCAAGGTTTTGCACCTAATATGCTGTCTTTTAATTATATTTTTAAACTTAATTGGAAGAGGATTGTTGAGAAAGGCATAAGCTTGTAAGAATGGTTGACCAATGGTTTACAAAACTAAATGTTCATAGACTGTGAACTTGGGAGGATAAGCAAACAGTGTTCTATTGATGATCCTCTTCCAGTGAGTCTGGGCAATTGTCTGTTTTGTCTAATTGCCTAACTCTGGGATGAACTCAGGGTCACTGTTTAGTAATTCTTCCAGGCCCATGACTACTCAGAAATCTGAAATTTCTTCAAAGAGCTTCACCTGAGTTCTATCTCATCCAAAGGCAGTGGAGAAAATGCCAAGAGCTGTTTTCAAGAGGAATACATTAAATTCCATGAACCTGAACTCAATCACATCTAAATAGTAACCAAGCCCTACAGGAAACCGGAAGTTGTCATCTACAGACATGTATACACTGTTTTAGTTTCTTTTCCATTACTATGATAAAATACTTAGACAAAGGCAATTTATTGGAGAGAAGAGGTTTATTTTGGTTCCCAGTCTAGAGTTATGGTCCACCATGGGGTGGAGGGGTTGAAACAGGAGGAAGTAGTTACGTTGCACCCATAGCCAACAAGCCTGAAAGGTGAGTGAATGCTCAGCTTCTTTCTCCACCATCCTGGATACCTTGCCCAGGCAACAATCCTTCCCATAGTTAAGATGAGGCTTCCCACACCAGTTAATGTAATAAACATGTCCAGAAGCCAACCTCCCAGGTGATTCTAGACTCCTGTCAAATTCACAATCAACTCTATTACTTCTAATAGTGCCCTTGGTGAATAATGAATGATTCAATAGCACATAGCAGGAGTCCTTATGGTTGAGGCAGGTAACTATCTGGCTAAGCAATTGACCTGGATTCTGGCTCTAGCCTGGGAAGAAAGTCTCATGTGGGTTGATGATGCCACGGGAACACATGGCCCACTAACTTATAGCCCACTCAGGGAAGGAACAACACAGGGTGTTAACCTCAGAGCTTGGATACCTGGAGGTCACATTAGAATTCTGTCAATGATGATGCTGTAAATTACCGCTGGACCTTGAAGCCCAAAATAGGATGGAGAGAGAAGACACAGAGTTAGACAGTTCCTGGAGACTGCTCTGCTTCTATTTATTTCCCAAGCCCCTTGGTGGCTGATGCTATTTTTGATTTTAATGTCTTAGCTTTATACTAGTTCAAAATTCTTTCATTGGTTTCCTTCAGATGCTCATCTGCCATCATACCCCATGTCTGGGATAGATGCTGAGCTTGCAGAAGTGAACAAAACTAATCTTGCTAAAGACACCAATATATTCTCACTCTTAACGCTGCAGCCACTCTGTCTGCACACAGCAGAACAAAAGTGAATGTGCTATTTAAGTATTCAAGGAGCTAAATCTGTATAGCCCATCACACGACTGTGACCCTTCTAACTTTGAGATATTTTATTCTAACAGGTACATTGAAAGCGATGTTAGATTTCAAATTAACTTAATTTATACCATACAATACAGTGTACCAGCCCTTCTCATTGAACTGTGCAGTCTCACCTGTGATATGGTTATCAAAAAAGAACATTTGGTCATATTTATTAATTTAAATACAACTACTATGTCACTATGATGGTAAGTACTAACTGTCAAATTACTGGGATCTACAATAATCCTCTGAGAAATAGCTTCTTGCCAGGCCTGTGGGAAAACTGCCTTAAATTTTTTTATTGAGGTTGGAAGACCTACTCACTGGGAGCAGTGCCATTCTCTGACTTACAGAAGTGAGAAAAAAAACTGAACAGCAGCATCATTCATTCACCAGGTCTTCACTCTTGATTATGGATGTTGTGTGATCACCTGCTTCGCCTCCCTAATAGGATGGACTGTGCCCCTGAACTGTAAGACAGAATAAACATTCTCTTTATTAATTTGTTTTTTTTCTATTTTATTATAGCAACAGGACAAGAACCAAGACAATATTTAAAGCAAGCATGCACACACTCACTTGCAAAATTAATTACATATCACTTATGTTTAATATAGAACAGAATTATGGCTGTTCTAATAAAGTTTCAAATTCTTGTTCATCCCCTTAGAGAATTATTAAATTAAAGAGAAGAGAAACACTTTAGCCTCCCTGACTGTGAAGTTGCATTCAAGTATTAATAAGGAGTTTTAAATTCTATGAGAAGAATGTTTTCACTCACTCACATGGCTTCCAGGATTGCTGTTCTCTCCCTGATTCAAAGCGTTCACTGTGAACAAGTGTCCCCTCTGACCCCTGACCCCACCTGCATTTTAATGCTCTCCAGGTCATAACCACTCCACAGAGCCTTCTGCCAAAGGATTGAAAGTGGAGTTCACAAAAATGCCATTTTCACGGGAGCCAGTAATAGGTGTGTTGGTTCCCTTTAGGCCCAAACTTACTGTGCATCAAATGTAATTGTCCATCAATTAAACATTACCCTTTAAATGGCCCCAAGACTTATTTCCACTGCTTCTGTCACTGCCTGCCCTGTTGATATCTGCCAGCCTCCATGTCATATTTAAACCATGCATCTTATATTCCATCCTTCTGTTCACAGATTCCTGTAAGCATTCACTCATCTTAAGTATGTATAAGTTGTATACTTTATTTCATGTTAGAGTGCTAATTTATATAAGAAATTAACTATTTTAGCAGTTTTTCATTCAATAGAATAATTTAGACTATTTCCTTCACACCGTATCTCTTTAAAATACACTTTCGCATACATGAATAAACACCAGCAAACGAGCTCTTCTCTTAGCAGGAAAAAGTTAGACTCATGCTCTTCACTCTAAATTACTCCTCATGGGGAAAGAAGGACTAGTTATCTGTGGACCCAGCTGCTTTTACAGAGAAATTCTTACTTTGAAACAGCTGGTCTGACTAGGGATACACTCAATGCCAAACCAACACACTTGGTGGCCACAGGTGTATTTATTAGGTTTAAGTTCTTGTGAACAGCTGACTATGGTGCCTTCCATCAGTCCTTGAGTTTATGGGCCTGGTTCTTGGGCAGAACTATTTTTATGGCCATTTAGTGGATTCCACTATCAGAGAGATCCAGACTTCATTACTCCCAAGTTTATAAGAAATTGAGCTGAAGTTATGATTTTACCCTGAATTTTTGTGGTCTTGCTTTCCTCATTTGTCACATGCCATGGGTAAAAATCTCCAAGTCCATGTATCTCTCCTACACATAGATTTTGCCAAACAGTAATCTTGGAAAATGCTTGGCTTTAGTATGCCTGTATTACATTAACAGATCATAAAACTTAGTGTTTCAAAACCTAGTGTATAAAGCTAAATATCCATTTTTGATAAAAAAAAATACCCTAAAGTCAAATTTTTCGTACAATAATGTAAGAAGAGTAGAGAACCCAGGACTTGGGAAAACCTGATCTCACAGAAGACTGGTGGAAACTGAGGCAGGACATCCAGGAAGACTTGAATCCTTTGCTGTCCCACTCTACCACTGGGAAGAAGCCATGAACTAGGCCCAAGAGAGGATACTACCTCCCTGGCACCTTCCTTTCACACATGGCTTCTCCTGTTATACTCCCAAGCACTCCGTGAGGTGGTGATGCGCAGCATGGCTTCATAGTATCACCTTCCAATAGAAGAGACTCATAAACTTTGACTAACCTGAGATCACAGGTTGACTAACACATGTCTAAATTGGCAACCCACAATGAGATTCACTCCTCAAATCTGTAATCCTAGATGCAGCTGGCCCAGGAGAACAGGATTTAGGAAGTGATTATGGAACAGAGTTAATACAGTCGGGATCAAGTCTGCAGAATGAAGTTCTTCCTCTCTCTTTCCCCATCCCTACAAGAAGGCATCCATCCACAGTCTAGGAACAGACCCTCACCGGAGACTGATTGTATTGTACTTCAGCCCACAGCAGAGACCAATGGTTGCTGACTTTTTAGCTCCAATATCTAGTGTTTTGTTACAGCAGCCATGCTGACTGTCTTAGGTCACTATCACTGCCATGAAACCCCATGATCAGAACAACCTGGGGCAGAAAGGGTTTGCTTGACTTACACACTTTCTTATCACTGTTCATTACTGAAGGAGGTCAGGACAGGAACTCAAACCCTGAGACAGGAGCTAATCTGGGGCTCTAAAGCAGGCTGCTTAGAGGCTTGCTCTCTGAGGCTTGTTCAGCCTGCTTCCTTTTAGAACCCACCAACCAGCCTAGGGATGGCATGACACACAATGGGCTGGGCCCTCCCCTTCAATCACCAATTTCAAAAATTCCCTACAACTGGATCTTATGGAGACATTTTCTCAATTGTAGCTCTCTCCTTTCCGATTATGGAAACACAGTCCAAGAATGGAATAATGTGAGAGGAATTCTGAGTACTTGTGGAAAAAAAAAAAGTACATGAGCCTTGTGACCTCACTTCTTCCATAATTGTTCTTGGAATGTCCTTTTGTACCCTCCCAGGTATAGCAGATAGAGTGAGTTTACTTTAAATTATTAATTACAGCTGGCTATTGCTATTCCTAGGCCGCCCAAGAAGAACATGTTTTTGCCCCTTGCAGCTTGTCCTGACTGGGCACCTTACTCATGTGCTTCTTCTTAACCACAGAGTATACGTAGCTCTGTATATAGTTGGCTATTGCATTAGACTTCAGTCCCTCTCACTTTAAGACCCCATTCTCACAGGCTCATGGTGACAGCTAGAGAGGCAACCCAGATGATGCTGACTTGTGGGAAGTTGACATAAAACTAGCCAGCCCTGACCATGACCATGACAACACCCAGCAGCCCATGACTTCTTCTTCAGACATGGAGTTTCAAAACATCTTTTTGTTCATCATGGTAAATCCTTACTCAATAACTTCCGGAAAAAAATCTCTACTCTTCCATGTCACCCTGTCTTCTGGCCTTTGATAAGGCTGTGGATCTGTCATAATGAACCAAGAAGACATGTGCGTCATAACTGTTATGTGCTTGCCTCCATCACTGGATTCCAGCTGTGGAGTCCTAAAGCATGGATACAGGAAGACTGTGCTCTTCTTCTCAGTCCCTCCCTCTGACCTTGTAATAAAACCATTTCTGAGACCCACTGTCCTATTGTTTGAATTAGAGAGTCAAAGGACCCAGAAGCTACTGGCCTGGGCTTACTTTGGTAGCTATGGTTTGTCAAGTATCCTCATCCCTCACTTAGGTTCAATTGAGGGGAGAGAAAACATCTCTGCTGTTCTCAGGGACTTCACAGTTCCCATATCAGCAAGTAGCTTTGCTTTCTTTTTATACTTATTGGTGTCATAATGCACTAAATAAAAACAAACGAGACCTTATGTAATGTTGTTGTTGATTTTAGATGCCTAGAATAATATTAATGTAGGAATTGGAATTATTTGGTATTTTCATAAAGTGGTTCTCTGTCATAAGGATATGGTAAGAGTAATAGGATTAGAAAAAAAAATCCCCTTTCTATTACAAACAACTAACACAAATTCTGAGGAGGAGATAGAGTTGACACAATCCCGAGTCTTAAGATGACAAACTAAAACTTACAAATTTTCACCAACTCACTGCGTTACCTTGCGTGGGTAGGAGTTCATGTTTGTGTTTCTGTATTACGTGTATATAGACATTTCTGTGAATGAAATGTTGCACCTCTCTTCTTTAATTGGAAAGCAGCAATTGATTATTTTGTTTTGTTCTTCACAAAGATCTTAGATTTTAATTATATAAACTAGGATCTAATGAAATTAAATGCTGATTTCAATATAGTAAGAAATGTCTTTTTAATTCTCCTTCAGACACATTACAATTTAGCATTTAGTAATAAAGAGGACATTCAAGGAAATTGGAGATGGGAACATGACTCAGCAAACCAGCCTACAGAATGTATGACTCTCCTCATTATTTAGGGTCTTAAACACTAAGCAGAAGCTTGTTTCACCCATGCCTGCATCACAGATTATTCAGACAGAGACAAACAAAATTATTAATCACATCTTTATATGAATACAATGAATAGTATTTACTAAAAAAAATGGAGTGGGCATGGGAATCCCAGCACTTTGGAAACTGAGGCAGGAAGACGTTAATGGCAACATGGCTTATCTCATCGGTTCCAGGATATTCAGGACTATACAACAAGATTCTGTCTCAAAAAAAAGCCATCAAAACAGTAAGGTCATGAAAGTTGAAGGTATTAGCAAATTATCAGTTTGTTCTAGTTAGTCTTGTTGGTGTTGATGTTTTGAGACAGGTTCTCACCCTGTAGTGCTGGCTGGTCTCTTATGAAGTTGAGGATAACCTTGGGCTCTGGCTCTGAGATTGCCAACTGTTCTTAGACTAGACTTGCATCTGCATCACTGGCTGTTGTTCCAGAGAGCCCTGGGTATCCCTGGTGCAAACTCACTGGGTCAGCAGCCTGCATTTCCAGCAATGATCTGGGAAGTGTTGAACAGCATCTCCAGAGACTACACTGGGTAGCCCAATACCCTAACTTAATTCCATCTTCAGATCCTAGCTGTGTCTAGAACCTTATGAGAGATTTCCTTGATTCCTAGGGAAAGTGCTTCTCTGCATCTTTGCCCATCTTCCTAGGTCTGTAAGTATCTAGTAAATACTGTTGGAAAGAGCTCATCAATACCTGTCCTGACCCACTGACCCATGCAACTAGTGACTGGTCGTGCATTTTGCCAACCATTGCATCCTGATGTCTAATATATATGTGCAATGTGGTGCTATGGTAAATATTACTGCAATAACCATGTTTTATTTGGCATTTTAACTCCATTCTTCTTTAGAGTAATAATCCCACCCACTTGATGGTAAATGAAACACTTACAGGATGACACATGGCTTCTCTTTTCCAAATGATATGATGGTTGTATTTGCACCATTTCTTATATACATAGAATTGCCTTGTCCTCCTTTCAAACTCACTGTCTAGCCTGCTTCTTATCTATAGTATCTCATGTATATGCAAGGTATGTTTCTACTCAGCACTGCTCTGGACCAGCTGAAGGGCATAGATATTCAAAGCTCCTGTTTTGGGATGCATGGATCCTTGGTTCCATATTTATTCACAGATATGCAACCCACAGAGCCTTAAGATGTGGTTAGGGGTGGTCAATGGTAAAGCACCAACATCTTAACAATGGCATAATTGCTTAGCTCTTGGGTGCTATCCCCCCAGGACACCAGTGGTTCTATTGCTATGAGGAGACACCATGGCCAACACAATTCTTATCAGAAAAACATTTAATTTGGGGCCTGCTTACAGTTTCAGAGGCTTAGTTCATTATCACCACAGCAGGATATGGTGGCAGGTAAGCATGGTGCTAGAGAAGTAGCTAAGAGATATATGTTGATCTGTAGGCCAAAGCATGAGAGTGATGCTGAGCCTGGCATGGGCTTTTAAAACCTCAAAGTTCACACGCCCCCAAGTGATATGCTTCTTACTCAAAACAATGCCACATCTACTCCAATAAGGCCACACTTCCTAATTCTTTTAATCCTTCAAAGAATTCCATTCCCTGGTAACTAAGCATTCAAATACATAAGCCTATGAGGCCATTCTTATTCAAACCAATACAACACCATTTGAATATTTTCATGTATCTTCTTCCTTCTTTTATATTCCATTTATCCAATTTCTTTTCAGAAGTTTGAATACATTTGACTTAAAAAAGGTCTGATGTCACCAGCACTGGAAGTTGGGACCTGAAAACCCTGAGTGCAGGAACAGGATCAGTGGTTCTCTACCTGTGGGTCAAAAGACCCTTTTATAGAGGTGACATATCAGCCATCCTGCATATCTAATATTTGTGTTATGATTCATAACAGTAGCAGTGTTGCAGTTATGAAGTGGCAATGAAAGTAATTTTGTGGTTGAGGTCACCACAACATGAAGAACTGTGTTAGCAGCATTAGAAAGGCCGAGAATCGCTGGTGGAGAAGAATTGATGACGTGCTCCATTCCTTTCATATTCAGCTTCCCCTACACTTTTTAAAATCAAAGTTCAAGGTTAAGGATTTTTGTTAGAACTTGAGTGCTAGCAATGCCTATAAACCACACTTGTCTGTGTCCTTCAGAAGTTCTCGTGTGGCCTTGTCTTGTCTGTCTTTTTAAAACTGCCATTTTGTCTACAAATGAAGTAATGACTCAACAGTCAGATGATCAGGGACAGGAATCAAGGTCTAACTAACCTCACATGTCAGTGTTTAGCAGAGTAAACTCCTGTGGACTCTTCACTGAACATGTTGGCAGAATGCCACCATGTTGGGTAATTCTAAGTAACTGAGTCTCAGTAGAGAAGCACTGAGTGCCCTGACTGAGTAAGCAAGCATGGGAGGGTGTTTGTGGAGACACAAGAACTCTCCAGACTTATGAAAGGAATGGGTTTCTTTGGTGTGCTGACTGGTTTTGTGTGTCAACTTGACACAAGCTATACTCATCAGAGGAAGAAGCATCAGCTGAGGAAATGCCTCCTTGAGACCCAACTGTAAGGCATTGATCAATTTTTGGTCAGTGGGGAAGAGCCAAACCCATGGTGGATGGTGCCATCCCTAGGTGGTTCTGAGTTGTATAAGAAACTGAGTTGAGCAATCCAGAAAGCAGCTGCCCTCCATGATCTGCATCAGCTTCCACCAAAATCCTTCCTTGTTTGAGTTCCTGTATTAATTTCCTTCAATGATGAACAGCAATGTGGAAGTGTGCTTCATCATAGCAATAGAAGCCCTAATTAAGATATTTGGTTATTATCGTTGGGATTTTTGTTTGTTTAAATCACAGTGACAAAATACCTAAGCAAATATCTCAGAGTGGAAAAGATTTGTTTTCGCTCATGGTATTCAAAGGTTTTAGTCTATTGGCTACATTGCAGTGGTACACGGTGTTACAGGTAGATCAAGTGACAGGGGAGGCAGCTCACCACATGGGGGCAGGATAGCAGAAGATCAGGATGAGGAAGGGTACCACATACCCTTCCAAGTCACGTTTCTAACAACTTATTTCTGACTTGCCCTCAGCTGCCAATAGCTAGATTTATCTACTGGTGAAGTTAAAAGCCTTATCACCCAGCCTTTCTCCATAATGCTGCCAGCTCCAGATCAGAACTTTTCTTCATTGTTCAGGCTATGTAACCGACAAAAAGCAACAAAGAACAGGAATGTCCACTGTGGTAGCTGGTCACATTGCATCTGCAAATAGGGTACAGAAAATGGGATTGGAGGGATTGAACTATCAGACCCCCCCAAGCCTACTCTCTTAGTTGTGGTTTCTGTTGCTTTGAAGGAACACCATGACCACAGTAACTCTCAGAAAGGGAAACATTTCATTGGGCGCTATTTTACAGTTTAGAGGTTTAGTCTGATCATCATGGTGCTGCAGAGGTAGCTGAGAGTTCTGCATCTAGACTGAGAGACAAAAGGAAAAGAGAGAGACCAGGCCTGGGTTGAATTTTTGAAAACCACAAAGCCCGTCCCCAATAGCACACTTCCTCCAACAAGGCCACACCTATTCCAACAAGGCCACACCTCCCAATAGTGCCATTCCCTATGGGGTCATTTTCATTCAAACTACCACACTCAACATTAACAATTTACTTTCTTTACTGGTCACCACCTTCTAAAAGTTTCCCAACATTCAAATCTTAACTGCTCCCATGGGGATATATATTTAATAAAAATAGTCAAGGGTATATATCCATCTCATAAAACTCCAAATCACTAAAAAGAGGAATAAGTAAAAGCAATACCAAAGCCTAGAAGGACAAACACCAAATCTTGTAGTGCCATGTCTAGCATCCAGGACACATGATGGTAGAGTATGAGCATCACTGGCGCTCTCTCTCTCTCTCTCTCTCTCTCTCTCTCTCTCTCTCTCATTCTGTTCACGTTCTTTAGGCCACTTCAAATTCATTTCCACAGACTCCTGCATAACCTCCCCAAGGACTTCCAGCAGGGATGCTGACCATTGTTTGCCCTCTCAGGCTTTCCTTTGATATATTGGTAGAAGCTGCTATGACCTGTGATCCTTGCAGTCCATATTCCCAAAGAAACAGCATTATGAGGCTGGTGCTCTGCTCTTCATATAATGGCTAGAGACCCCATATTCTTGTCTAGATAGGCCAGTACTCTCTTCCCAAAGCAAAACCTTCCAAATGAATTTGGACTTTTAACTCTGAAGCTTAACGTGGATAGTGTCTTGCAATGTCCAATATGTCTCACAGTATCTTTCCTATGCTAACATTTTGACATTTAAAATTATTCTTAGATAAGTAGTCATGGTGTAGATCTTTTATCCTAGCATACTGGAGGCACAGGCAGGCAGATCTCTGAATTTGAGGCCAACTTGATTCCATGGCAGCCAAGACTACACAGAGAAGCCTTGTCTCAATCCCTCCTTAAAATATTCTTGAAAATTTCATTCATGTATACAATACTACATGATCACATCTGCCCTCAAATCTTCCCCCTCCAATCACTTCTGGGTTCCCTCAAAATGTTTTTCTTCAAATGTCATGATCTTAGAGATTATTGCATGAAACTGGAAGAAGTACAGTTAGTGCTGCCTGTATGCATGTGGGTGTGCATATAGCTGTAGGTGTAACAATAGGAACATGTCCAGTCTACCAGTGGCAACCCCCAATGAAGCTATCAACTACCAATAGCTTTTCAGCTAGAGGTGGTACATTGGGGGCTTCTTTCCATCTATCCATGGGGGTGTGTTGAAGACTTTGTGGGTCACTACAGCTATAGGGAGTCATGAATGCAGTGACTATGCCATGTCCAGAAGACAGCATTTCACAGCACCTCTCCCCGTTCTCCAATGCCTACATTTTTCCTCTGCCTCTCCTTCATGATCCCTGATTAATTTCTTTTCACGGTGCTAATATCTCCACCATTTGTGACTTTCTTTGTCCCAGTTTTAAACTGGGTCCTCTTCTTGACTAACTACTAATTTTAAAGATCCTTCTCCTCTGCATTTGGTTCCTTATTCTCACAGCAAATTTAGATTAAAGCAGTTAGCAATAACCATGCCAAAATCTGAATGCTGTGCCGCTTTCAAATTCCCTCTGTCTCATTAAGTCCATCAGCTTTTAAAGTTAGCTGTATTCATTGGGGTTTCTATTGCTATGAAGAGACTCTATAACCATAAAAACTCTTATAAAGGAAAACATTTAATGGGATGGCTTGCTTACAGTACAGAGGTTTAGCCCATTATCATCATAGTGGGACATGGCAGCGTGCATGTAGATATGTTACTGGAGAAGTATCTGAGAGTCCTACATCTTGCAGGCAACAGAAAGTGGAATGAGACACTGGGAAACCTCGAAGCCAGCTTCCGCACTCATGTATTTCCTTCAACAACACCACATCAATTCCAACAAGGCCAAACCTCCTAGTAGTGGCACTCCCTTTGGGGGACATTTTCTTTTAAACCACCGCATCAATCTTACACAGTCTTAGGTCATGGGCAAAACATAGACAAATTCTTTCCCAGAATGTAACATGAATAGACTCCAGTTTCCAACAGTCTCGTGTGGCTGGGAAACTAGGACAGGGCAAGAGTAATATATACCCTTCAAAGTTATACTCCCAGTAACTTCTTCCTACAGGCTCCACCTCCTAATAGCTACTTACCTGTGAGCTCATCAATGGATTGATGTATTGAGAAGGTCAACATTCTCATAATTCAATCACCACTTACTGGCACCACACCTAGGGCTTACACTTCAATTCATGAGCCTTTGGGAACATTTTCTCTATAAAAATAACAGTTACATTAGAAACATATCAACCTCTCCTGATACAAAATTTTGTAAAATTCTGTTTCTTCTTATGAAGGTCTTCATGGAGATATCTACTTATGGAAAGGTTCCTAGTGTATTACTATAACTTGTTTTTCTTCCTCTTAGATAATAATCTAAAATTATATTGTTCATCTCTAGTACTAAGTGTGCTATGGCTCCATGTATGTTATAAATCAAGAATAACTTTGTACTAATCAACATGACTCAGTCCAAGAGATTCTTTGACTTATTTAATTTTTTCCGTAAGCAGGTTAAAATAGTTTCTTCCATAGTAATCATATTTTCACATTTTATTAAATTTTAGGATGACATAAGATAATAGTAGGGAGACCTTTTCCTCCTGATGACTTCCTCTGAGGAGAGGGGAGGGTAGAACTGGGTGGGGAGCACATGAAGCAGGGTCTTAGCCATGAACAGGAGTAAGTCAGATGTCTGGACATCCATGCCCAGAGCGGGTAAGTTCTGGTCTGAGAGAGTTGCTGGTGTTCCATTTGTCTTTACAACATGCCGTGATCCAGAGAACCACAGTGGAGGAGAAGCAACACACGAGATTGGTGTCAATGTAGACCTCCTTTTCCTTACTTCTCTGACAACATGCAGTCAGCCTTAAAGTCTCTCGCCTCTAGGATCCATCCAGGTCTTCCCCTTTCTTCTGAGCTTTCCATGTCCCTTGGAGCTTTCCACATCAACTCTGTGATGGTAAGTCTTCACTGTCAGCTTCACTGGACTTAGAATCACCATGGAAACGCAGCCCCAGGTACGACTATAAGGATGCTTCCAGAATGGTTTAGTAAAGCAGAGGAGACTCATCCTGAATGTGCATAGCACCCATCCGTGGGTTGGTGATCCAGACTGAATAGGGAGAAAGTGATCTGAGCACCTATATTTGTTTCTCCCTGCTTCCTTGTTATGGATGCGTTGTGACCAGCTGCCCTATGCTCCTGCAGCCATACATGCCTTCCTACCATGACTGCACCTCAAACAGACAAGTAAACCTCTCAAGTTGCTTTTCTCAGATGTTTGGCCACAGAAACAAGAAAAGTACTTTTCGACCTGTTTTTCATTTGTTTATTTGCATATTTGTTTTTGAGTCAAGATCTCATGGAGCCCAAGCTGGCCTGGAACTCACTACACAGACAAGGCTCACAGACATGCACCAGCATGCTCCCGCCCTGGGTGTGGTTTTTATTATTCAGTACAAATCTGCTTCATACTCTCATTAGATTTCCATCACACTTTAAATAAAGTTTAAGCTTCCTAGCAAGTCCTCTTAGCCTCTAAGCCTGCTTGTCTCAGCAGCCTTAGCTGCTTCCAGGCTTCTCCATGCACCTAGGATCCTTGGGTGTTTCATACTGGCCTCCTGACATTCCCTCCGGCAAACCATGTTTATGTCTTCTGTGATTTTAGCAAGACCCCAAACTAGCTTTTTTCCAGTTGCTAATTTTCATGTTTCACATTGAGAAAGCTTTGCTCAAACACCCAGCAGGGAGACAAGATAGTCCAGTGTTTTGAGCCTACCTCATATCTTGGAATTTCCTGTCTTAACCTGCTTCACAATTCATCAGCACCAGTTTACTTATGGGACGTATTTCACCCCATGATTGCAGAAAGACTCCCAAGCATTATCCTCACCTTACTGTCTCAGTTTCCACTACCATGAGGGCTATCCTGAAGACAGTCATTGTCCTGCCTCATTTTATATCAACTCGACATAAGCTAGAGTCATCTGAAAGGAGGAAACTTCAACTGAGAAAATACTTTCATAAGATCCTGTAGGGAATTTTCTTAATTAATGATTGATAGGGGAAGGTCCAGCACATTGTGGGTGGAGCCATTCCTGGGCAGGAGGTCCTGGATTCTACAAGAAAGCAGGCTGAGCAAACCATGAGAGCAAACCAGTAAGCAGTCCCCTCCATGGCCTCTGCATCAGCTCCTGCCTCCAAGTTCCTGCCCTATTTGAGTTCCTGTCTTGACTTCCTTCAATGAGCAGTGCTGTGGATGGCACATAAGCTGAATAAACCCTTTCTTCCCCAAGTTTCTTTGGTTATTGTGTTTCATCACAGCTATAGTAGCCCCACTTTAGATAGTCAGCAAATATTCACTGGATGAAGAACGTAAACAAGCCTTGTTTCCAGGTGTGTTTAGATAACAGCTCACAGATTTTTCTCTCCTGTTCTCATGCATTGCTGTTTATTCATTGTTCGTAGTGCTGAGTTTCATATAGATAATGCTTGCTTTCAAGTAGGTCATATACTCATCCTCTTTTTATTGTTCATTCTCTATTTTCTCCTCCTAGACTCCTCCCTCCCCTGAATTCCCTGCTGTTTTTCCTATTGCAATTTTCCTGTGTGTGCATGTGTTTGCATGTGCATATGTGCCTGTGTGCTGCCTCTCTCTCTGTCTCTCTGTCTCTCTCTCTCTCTCTCTCTCTCTCTCTCTCTGTATGTTTATGGGACTGTAAAGAATTCTAAGGGTCACAAATGAAAGAAAATATATGTACAATCTCTCTCCCTGTGCTACTTTGCTCAACACGATGATCCAAGTGGAAACATTTTTCTGTCAAAGTAGATGGACATGGATGGACCATCAGAAGAGGCTCTCATGAGTTTGGCAATCTGACTTACAATAACAAAGGTGCTTAGAGCAGTACATATTGAAGTGTGGTTGGAGCTATACATAAAGATCATGTGGTAACTATAGATTTGAAGTCCATCTTCAGTTATGGGAGCAAATGATGCATAATTCTAAATTTCCAACTTTATGTTTGACAGTTTGCTGTTGGCTAAGACCTGAAACTGTGAGATTCATAACATTTATATTTGTATTTGTGATCAGCACTGCCCTGGGTATAGAAACACCTACTTACCTTCCAGGGGATTGCAGTTCTATGACCCTGAAAATCTGTCAAAGCCTGTTCTTCTTTTGCACACAGCTGGCATCACCATAGGTGTTTAAGAGGAATGCCACAACAGGATTCACTTATTTCCATTAGATTATTAAGGTAGAGGTTTCTGAAACTATTATTCCTTTTTAAGAGCAGGATTGCTTCTTTCATACCAGATGTGTGGAGTGCTGGTAACTTATGAGAGAGTTACCCTGACAGCAATCTTGATCATCTCTGAGAAGTTTACCTATAAGTTAGCACCCGTGTATTGTTGCATTATAGACTTTATATGCAATCAAACTTCTCTCCTGCTAAAGCTGAATCATAGTTGTTCAAACCTTCCTCATTTTTGCTTACAAAATAAGAATTCATCATTTCCAGCAGTTTATTTTCCATCTTCAAATAAAGCAGTCAAGATGTCTTTTACCCTACTTTTGATGTAAACTACCTAAAGAAACATACCTTTGTGCTGGGCAAGCTGATGCACACTTGAAATTCTAACACTGCAGAGACTGAGGTAGAGGACTCAGGAGTTGTGTTCCAGTCTAGTCTACAAAGAAACTGTATAGTGGGATTATGTTGTTACATCATAAATAATTGCCCCACCTACTAGTTTAATAAAAACACTGATTGGCTGAAGGCAGACAGGAAGTATGGGCAGAACTACCGGACTGGGAAAACTCTGGGAACAGGAAGAACAGAGCAGAGACACCAGAGAGATGTCAGAAGATGCAAAGGAACGAAGTTGAAATGTTGCTGAGAAAAGGTACCTAGCTGTGTCCCGCACTACCTTCTCGCCAGCAAGAACGACTCGGCACACGTAGGATCCTTCTGCAGAAAAGCTTTAATGCATCTTGAGAGGGAGAGCATAAGCTTACAAGGCGGAGACCCCAAACGGCTAAAACCCGTCCCTTATATAGGAAACTGACCCCCGCCTAGGACGTGTCAGACTCAGATTGGCTGTAGCTCAATCGGGCGAGGTGACAACACGGGAGAGGCAGAGCACAAGGAGTGGAAATTCCCCTTGCACCTGCGCAGTCTACTTATTTACACATTAGAGCATAGGATGTCGACGCCATCTTGGAATGGTGGCAGTGAGTGCGGCTTCTCACATAGCTGCATGTCTGAATGAAATAAAAATTATGGGTTGAATTAAGATGAAGGAGTTAGCAAGTTATATGCCTGCATTCTAGGTCATTCAGCATAAAATTAATATAAGCCTTTATGGGATTATTTGCTGCTAAGCAGCAGTGGGTCTGTGAGTGGGTCCAAATCACACTAGGCCGGAAAGTATGGGCCAGGAGCCTCATACTACAAAACTGTGTCTCAGAAAACCACAGAAGCAAACCCATAGCCAGTCTCCCAGCTAAAACTCATGCTTATGTATCACATAGTTATGGCTGATGCTGAAACAGTAGTGTGATTAAGTAAGCTAGGATGCTAAGGGTGTGCCTCTGTTCAGCTGAAAGTGACATGGGACCTTGCCTTTTTGCAGAAAGAAGAGGAAAAAAATGAAATAAAGCATAGGTCTTAGAGGCAGGCATCCATGAACACTGCTGTGTCTGTAGCATTGCTGTGTGGTTTGGAACCAGTCACTCCATCAGTGTTTCAATGGAATGCTTGCACGTGCCTTTGAATAGAAATGATTAAATTTACTTGAATCCCACAGAGGAACATTATTCTGGAATACTATTTAAAGCGAAGCAGCAGCAGTAACAGTGTCACAGCAGTGACTGGGGACACAGGGTTGTTAGCTCCAGGCTGCACACACCATGGAACAGAGTGCAGCACTTCAGACCTTTTGTGTATAAACAACCATTGCAGGTCAGCACAGCCACTGTTCTCAGGAGGGCCACTCAAAACCGGATGCTGCAGGGAAGCTAAATAAAGAACTGCTTTTATGTACCATGTCACCACTGGTTCCCACAGGCCTTAAGTGGAAAGCAAGAGCACCTGGTTACATTTTACTGATTTACCTGATATCCAAATAAATGCAAATTGGTGATTACAGGGATTTACATTCATGTCTCTCTTCCTACTTTCTCTTTATCTAAGTGATTTCTCCTGTAAAAATCTCAAGAAATGACATTAACATGCAAAAACTTACTCCAGAAAAAAAGAGATAGGTTCTTTATAGGCCACACTGCTCAGATAAATATTATGACCCCGAAGGGAATAAGGCTTAAAAGCCCAACCATCTGGTGAGAGATGGGGAGGGAAGGAAGAAAGGAGGGAGAGAGAGAAATTCAGGACATTAACAGTCTAAGGAAGAGTTAAGCTGATCACATTTCTATGACAGTGACACAGCAAAGGCTGACTCCGGAGCCTTGAAGGGACATCAGAGAATGGAACCAGGTCGCTAGAGAGCAGGAAAAACCCGCACTTGGATTTCATTACGAATTAGCACTTACACATTTTAGTAGCTATGGTGTCACTAAATTAAAAGTAAGTTAAAATTCTGTACTGAAACCAAACTAGAAGTCTCCAGGTTTAAAGAGTTTTATCTTGAAATTCACAAGGACAGAAAGTTAGTAAAGCTCTTTTATCTTCATAAGAACTTACATGGTTAATTGTTTGAAATGGGTTGGAGTGTGTGTGTGAATGCTTGATAAAAACATTGCCCATAAAGAATGAAGATATAGATATCATGTACATGAAAACAAAAAAGCAATTTCAAGGTGTGTAAATAAGTCCCAAGAGCCCCCAGAGAACAGAGTGTCAAAGCATCTCTCAGACTGTTTCTCAGGGATCACCTGAGACTGAGGGTCTTGCTGTGGTCCCTGGCAGCTCCCATTCACATCTGAAGATCCTTCTTTGGCCATGGTCATCTCTGCGGCTAGTGGCCTTCCTGGTCTCACTCCCAGAGCTTACCAGTGATTCTGTGGCCAACAGATTTCCTTTCATCATATATATCAGGATATAAAATATCAAGGAAATATCAAAATGTTTTTACATAGTATGGGGAAGTTAAAATATTAAATAAGAAGAAAGGAAGGAAGGAAAGAAAGAAGGAAGGAAGGAAGGAAGAAACTGTAACCAAACGTACTGTTCCTGTGAGAATTTGTTCATAAGACAATAAGCTATTTTGGAGTGCAAAGTAGGAAGTAGAAGTTTTTATTTATTATCAGAAACTAGGATTGTTCCACCAGAAGGGAATTTCAAACAAGCACAACAGAAAAGAAGATTTAAAAAAAAAAGTACTGCGTTAAATGAACAGAACCAATAAATCAGTGTGAGCGGCTCAGTAGGCTGGAAAGGACTGAAAAACAAAGTGAGCCCCTGGGAAGGTGTGTGTTTCATTGGACAATTAAGAAGGAAATTGCTTTGCTTTGTTACAAAACAAATACTCATTATATACAAATCAAAGGCTTCCAGAAACTTCCAGAAAGCAATAAGAAAATATGCCTCATCTGTCTACAACGAAATATTTCAAGAACTGCTTTGGGCCTTTTAAAATACTGTGGTGATGTATTGTTTGTAATCTAAGAAATAAAACTTGCCTGAAGATCAGAGTGCAAAGCCAGCCACGGAGTTAGCCATAGTGGTCAGGCGGTGATGGCACAAACTTTTAATTCTAGCACTCAGTAGGCAGAGATCTGTCTGGATCTCTGTGAGTTCAAGGCCATCCTGGACTGCACAAGATTAATCCAGTCTATAAGAGAAACAGCCAAGCAATGGTGGCACAGTCTTTAATCCCAGCACTTTGAATCACACACCTATAATCCCAGCACTAGAAAGGTGAGAGCTGAAGTAATATGACTGGGCAGAGATGAGAATATAAGGTGAGAGGAGACAGGACTTTAGCCTCTTGCTTTTCCTTTGGGCTGAGGACACAAAGGCATTTATTCTGAGGATTTATGGAGACAGGATCTTCTCCTTTTAGCCTGAGGATTCAGCAGTAGTGAGAAGTCTCTCTAGTGGCTTCTTCCTCTGTCTCTCTGATCTTTCAGCATTTGCCCCCAATATCTGGCTCTGGATTTTTATTATAAGACCAATTAAGTAGATTATTGAATCTACTCTTATAAAAAGATATAGAAAAGATAAAAGGGAAAATTACTGAAACTATTCTGAAGAGAAAAAAGGAGGATATAAGTATGATAAGATAAAAAGGTAGGTTATTAAATCTACTTTTAAAAAGCAACTACTAATTTTAAATATTTTACATTGAATTAGATTTTTGTACATTTTATACAAATTGTGTATATTGATACAAATTTGAGATTAATTTTATTAGAACATACTGCATACACATATGTTCAAGGCATTGTACATATACAGCTCATTTAACAATGTAATGCAAATTGCCCATCCTTGAAAGTTATTATTACCAACTAATTAGAGTACAAAAATACAAGTTAGTAACTGGTCATTACATTTAAACTTGTAGTCATATTAGGTATGGTTTTTAAGGTCAAACAGGCTTTAGATATACAGGTTGTCTTCAAACACTTCAGCGATTGATGTTTAATATGTTTTAATAACATAGGTTTTTTAAAAATTTTTATGACAATGAGACATGTCTGCCCTGGTAGCACCATCTACTTCAGAGAAGATGATGGGCGTGGAAGAAGCTCCATATGGAGTTTACTTTCTTCATGACAAACGTTAGCCACTTGGCAAGAAAGGGCTCTCACCTTGGTGCTGACAGTATGCTGTCCAAATAGGACAAGCAGGACACAAAAAATAAACTGTCAAACTTCGATAAAACAAGGTAGGACAGTCCTTCAGAAAACCCTGTTTCACAAATAAATCTGTCAGATATGCTAGGCCTGTAATGCCTCAACATTTCAGACGAACCTTTGGCTGTCCAGGCAGTTGTGTCATTTCATTTCTCACATTTTTTGAAAGTCACTTGCACTCCCTGTTTTCTCAGTTAATATTATTTCCTTCTCAGGTCTCTGATGGAGTTAAAGAATATATAGTTATAGATTTTTTTTGTTATTGATTCAGAAAAAGAAGCTCACTAAGAGGTGTAGAGGGTATAAGTTTGAAAGATATTAAAGGATGTTTTTGGTCAGTAATACAAGTTAGGATAGAAAGCAAATTATGCACAATTTTTTGGACTCACCAAGATAGGATAAATAATGTATTTTCTCTGAAGTTTTCAATTGTTAATGGACTGGTCATCATTGATATAATTACTGTGTATACATTGTATATAGTTATTGTAACTACTATGTATAGTTTTTCTTATTTTAGTTACTATCTTTTTATTTTTGACAAAAAGGAGGAAATGTCCTGATACATTGTTTGTAATCTAACAAATAAAGCTTGCCTGAAGATCAGAGGGCAGAGCCAGCCACAGAGTTAGCCATAGAGATCAGGCAGTGGTGACATACACCTTGGCTTTAATCCTAGCCCTTGGGAGGCAGAGGCAAAGATCTGTCTGGATCTCTGTGAGTTTAAGGTCACTATGGACTATATGAGATTAATTCAGTCTAAAAGGAGAAACAGAGCCAGGCAGTGGTGGCCTTTAATCCCAACACTTGGGATCACACACCTTTAATTCCAGCACTAAGAAAATTGAAACAGGAAGTGGTATGACTGAGTAGAGAGAGGAATATAAGGAAAAGGAGACAGGGGTTCAGCCTCTTGCCCTTCCTTTGGGCTGAGGACTCAGGAGCATTCAGTTTGAGGATTCATGGAGACAGGATCTTCCCCTTTCAACCTGAGGATTCACTAGTGGCAATAAGTTTCTCTAGAGGTTTGTTCCTCTGTCTCTCGGATCTTTCAACATTTACCCCCAATATCTGACTCCATGTTTTTATTACAGAACCAATTAGGATTTGAGCAACAAAATGCAGTTGATATTGTTGAGGAATAGCACTTTTTCTAAAATAAGCTTTCCTATTTCATCAAGAACATGTTCAATTCTACTAAGATATTGCCCCTTCTTGTGCTTAGTTTTTCTTTCAACACAAAAAGGCAATGTTTGAACACACCACTTAAAATAGCTCTACTGATACATAATAATATGCCTCATAGTCTGGACTATGTGATTTATTTTACTGACCAGGAGTGCCGTCTACAGAGTGCTGTGCAGAATATCACCATTTTAGATCTTAGCATTATAGACTAGCTGCTCCTTTTTCCCTTCCTGGGATCTAGCTGGGTCTGTGCATATCTGCAGCCATATGTGTAATAAAGATGGCAATCATCAGGACAAGTCCCAGGCAGGGTCCTGGAGGACACAGAAGAAGAAATATGCTGCATTCCTCCAGCATTGCCTAAAGGGCCTATGGCATCATAAGGAAGCTCTTTTTCCTTCCCAAGATTATTGTATTTACTTTATTGCTTTATTGTATGGGAGGAACCATGTATATACTGGTGCCCTCAGAGGCTGTAGAGAGAGGAGAATCCTCTGGACTGGTGATGTCAGTACTGAGAATCGAACTGTAGTCCTCTGCAAGAGCAGCAGGTCTTTCATTCATTGGGCCACCTCTCCAGCCTCCAGGAGCTGCTTCTGCTTATGTTGTAAATGTATCTAATGAGAGAAATCTTTCTAGACACTAACACCATCTCAGATTTAATATGTCCAGTTTTGAAAGAGTTAGCCAGACCTTCTTGTTGGTTTTGCATGTGAGATCAGACCCATGCTACCAGATGCCACACTGGAATTTATTCAGGAGAGTTGCCAAGCAGGTGTGAGGGAGAGAAGCAGAAGAGAAAAAGAGAGACTACCACGTGGTGGCTCCTTTTAAGAAAGCAGGTGGGCTCAGATTTACATAGCCATGCCTAGGGGTGTGCCCTTTGTACACAGCATGTTCTACCAACACCATATTGGGTTACCATGTGGCTGCTATGTGCCAGGAATCCTTGCACTCTTCCCTGTTCTCTGGTTTCTGGCTCTGTACTTGTCTATGAACTCTCATGCATCTTTGCTTCATTTTTGGAGCTAGATAACGAATGAAAGAGATAGAATATGCATCTATGTGTATATGTATATGTCCAGGTATGCTTACCAGCATATGTCTCTGTATGTGTGCATTTGGTTAGTGTCCATGTGTCCATGGGCATGCCTATGTCTACAAAAAAGTATACTCCTGTGTGTGGCTGTGTGTGCATATGTATTCACACAAGCAGGTGTATGTCTGTCTGTACTTGTGCTTAAGGGCATGAGTATCTTATGCATGCATGGGCATAGACCTTTATGTTTCTTTTAAGAACCTATATATAGGGCTGGAGAGATGGCTCAGCAGTTAAGGGCACTGTCTGCTCTTCCAGAGGACCCGGGTTTGATTCCCAGCACCCACATGGCAGCTAACAACTGTCTGTAGTTCCAGTTCCAGGCAAACACCAAGGCAAATAAATAAATAAATAAAGTTAAAAAAAAGAACCTATATATATATACACATACATATATATTTATATACATGTGCACACATACACATATACTTATATATGCAGCCATGTGTAAGTCTACATATGCATGCATATGCATGAGTATCTATATGTGTTTTGGGTGGTGCATGTGTGTTTCTGTATGTATATATGTATACATAGGTGAATATATGCTTATATATGAAAAATATATGTGCATACCATGGATACATGTGTATTTGTGTGCTCTGATTGTGTGTGCATTTGTTCATGTCTGTATGTAGACATAAACATAGGACTGGCTTTCACTGAAATAGCTTTTTTAAGAATTCAGAGAACAAAGAGATGTAACTCCTAGAAGAATAGCAGCAACAAACCCATGAATTAGTTTAGGTGGCTTTCACATTCACTGAGACTGCCCATGAGTGAGATAAAATTCTACTCCTTTTTATTATAGAATCAATTAATTTTAAATAGCAAAGGGGAAGTGTACATTTCCATCAACTTACAAATAGATTTTCTTACAGTAGCTCTTATCAGCCATGAAATGGGAAAAATTAAGCCAAAAGTGATTCCAAATTTCCTATACTCAAATGGCTAAATATCAAATTATTTTTAAGAGCATTGAACTCAGAGACTCATATCATCTAAGAGCTTTGTTTACATCCTGTGATGACTGTGAGTGACATCCATTTGTCAGTTATTAAAAAGTACAGCTTGGGGGTTTGCTTGTTTCATCTTCAGAGTTGGGGGAACATGAACAGAGGAGCCAGGCTGAACTGTCTAGGAATTCACCTTCTACCTTCCGTCCCAACTGTCATGTGAGTATTGCATCTCAAGATTTTTCTCTGCCATGCAGTATTTTCAAGGTCAGTCACAAAATGCCAGGCTCCTTTATTTCAGGCCCTTATCCACTGTGCCAGAGGTAATCCAAGGGTGAATGCTGTGCTGTCAAAAGACTAAAACCTCTGTAGGTGTGAGCAGCTAAGCCCCTCCTTCTTGAGTGTTGGTGGGCTTCACTGTCAGCTAGAATGGATAACACACAACTAGGACCCCAGTGAGACACAAGGTCTGTGAGACTGTTTCCAATCAGAATTAACTGGCAGAAGACTCCTTTCATGTGGACAGTACCACCCCATGGGCCTCCCAAAGAGAGAGAGAAAAAAAAGGATACAAAGGGATACCAGCTGAGCATCAACACTCTTCTCTTGCTGTATCCAACCTGTGGATAGATGTGCCTTCCAAGTCACATGGATTATATTCCTTCAAATTGTGAGCTGAAACATACTTTTGAGTTGTTTCATGTTGATTGTTTATGATAACAAGAAAAATAACTATTATGCTTTGCCTAAAAATCCTGCCAAATGTAGACTTCAGGGAAGGAAAGGGTCTGACAAGAATTTGGCCTACTACAAAGTCCCACAAATCTCTCTCCCCCTTGTCAGATAGAATTGGGTATATTTTGTATCTTCTGGACTGGTCTTTGTGTGAGATAAATGTTCTAGTTTGTTTTTATCAACTTGATACAACCTCAGGTCACCTAAAAAGGGAGTCTCAAATGACGTATTACCCAGGTCATATTGGCCTTTGGAACACATCTGTGAGAGACTGTCTTCTTTATTACTTTATGTAAGAAAGCCCAACCAACTGTGGGAAGAACCATTCCCCATGCAAGGGATCATTGGCTATGTGAGAAATCTAGCTGAGCATGGTCTTTTGAGGGAGTTAGCAAGAAGCATTCCCCTGTGGTTTCTTCCTGAGTTCCCACCCTCTATTCCCTCAGTGATAGAAATGTTATTATTTCTTGAAAATGTAATCCAGATAAACATTGTCCCTTTCTACATTGTTTTTTGATCACATTGTTTTTACCACAGCAACAGAAATCAGACCATAACATTGTGCATCATCACTTCTAGAAGCTACAGTCACAATTTGCTATAATGCCAGCTGCCAAGAAAAACTAACAGAAGCTGCTCTGAGAGGTAGGGGCTAGTATAGGAGCCCCTGGAGTTAGATCCCTGGTACGGGATGAGAGAGCCCAAGATGGATCTAGAATTGTGGTAGCACAGAGACAACACACCAAGGCAGTTACACGCAAGGGGTATCATCAATCATATCAGTAAATTCTTAAGACTTAAAGAACCAGTTTCCCAGAGCAGGGAAGGGAGTTACAAATGACACAAGAAAATGAATAAAATATTGTGATATTGGTTGAACCTGTAATGACTGATGTGAGTTTGTACAGATGTGAGTCTGTTCACTTGGACAGACTGTGTGTCCTCATGGATAAATGTACAAGCATGTGTGTGAATGAACACACAAATGTCATACTCAGCAACAAATTCCCAACTCCAGCCCCCAGTATGTGACCCTCAACACAAGGGTCATGGCTCCAGTCTGAGACTGTCCACTAGGATGCATCAACCTCCAGGAGAAATGGCTGCCTAAGGCTGGAGAAGTAAAAAGCAGAGAAGGACCCGCTGTGCTGTAGTCTGCTTGCAATCCCAGCACTTCCGGATTGGAGGCAGAAAGATCAAACATGTATGCACTGTATTCTATACACAGTCTTTAAGGGCAAGCTGGGCTCCATGAGGCCTGGACTTAATAAGAAAAAAAAAAAAAAAGCACAAATGAAGCTACTTTGGTAGAAAATATTCAACAAGTAATGTGGTTCCGTACAGAGGACAGAGATGTCAGTATGAAGACACTGGCCAAAGTATAAGATACTGTCACTTTGAAATGAAAATTGATGATGAAGAATTTTTATTAACCTGCTAATTGAAACATAAGCTGTGCATCTGTGTTTATACAAATTATTAATTTTTAAGATGTTAAGAAATGATGTATTTTTTTCTTTATTTTGTATTTATCAAAAAAAAGTAAAAAGAATTTAAAAAAAAATGCCGAAGAGTTAACAATAACTATACAGAGGATAATAATCATAAGCATGGCTTATCAAGGGTGGAAATGCAAATAAGATTACTACACATATATTTTCTTTGTGTTCAGCTTTCCCTCTGAATTTTTTTTCCATCCCTGTATATCCTTATTGAAGGTCTCTTCCCCCTCC
>PVIH01008390.1:0-46609 GCA_004025045.1 Sigmodon hispidus | reverse complement strand
TCCCCCTCCCTCAGGAGTGAGTCAGGTGTTCCTATAGATGGACTGGGGTTTGAAGGGTCAGTCCAGGGTGTTTCTGATCCCAAGCTATTCAGTGGTTGTGGTTTGCCGCTTGGGCATGTTTGGCTTTTTTTTTTTTTTCTTGTTTGTTTGTTTAGAGACCCCTAGTGAGTGAGTACATTCCCTGCTTATCTCTCTGAGTTTGTGATACTTCGCTCAGGAGGATATTCTCCAAATCCATCCATTTGCCTGTGAATTTTAGGATATCATTTTTTCTTACGGCTGAGTAGTATTCCATTGTGTAGATGTACCACAGTTTGTTAATCCATTCTTTAGTTGAGGGACATCAAAGAAAAAAAAAAAGAAAAAAAAAAAACATCTTCTAGGAAGGTCTATAAAATGTCATTCATGAAGGTTTAAAGAACAAAATCGAGAAAGGATCAAGTTGTACATGCTGTGAACATAGCTTTGCTATGTCAAAAAAATTATCATATTTTTAATCCGGACTATATATACCAGCTTCTTCAAAGTGACCTTTAAATAACTAAAGAGTGAATGCTTTCTAGCACTTATCAATGGGAAGAGGAATAAAACAGCATTTTGCTACATGCCCTTTAATTGTAGTATCCTATATGATGCATGCTACCCAATATTATAAAAACATTATTCTTATTAAGACTCTCTTCTTTTAGATGACCCTAGCTTTAGTGAATTAGATAAAAGTAGCCACCACAAACAAAGAATAAGATAATATCTTACAGTAAGTTTCATGATTTTTTTGTTTATCCCATGCATATACAATTGTGTTTATAGTTTTCAGAAGTAAAATATAATAGCATTATGTCAAAATGTTGTATGTCTACTAACTTAGAAGTGTGTTACAGAGGATGCAAGATATGTTAGGAGCCAAAAACCACTGGTTCCTGAACCTGAAGCCTTGAGTTTCATTTCTAGAATCTACATAATAAAAACGGAAAACAAAAAAAAAGAAATGATGTATTTAAGCCATTTATAGTTGCACACAAAGTACTTAACTAAAAAGGTTTCTTTTTAGTTGAGCATGAAAACTGGCAAAGTTCCCCTTATTTGGGTGATGATGACAACAGTCATAGGCATGCCCATCTTGACTTCTCAGAGAAAAACACCGTTACAATAGCCAAAAATGTGTAAATTAAATCTAATTGTAGGCAAAAAGCAAGGAAGCCTAGTTTCTATGTGTTCTAGCGGTCAGGGAAGGGCTGCAGGAATGTTCTAGACCAGAGGAAACTGATGAGAAAAGACAGTGAGGGAATCTGTAGCTCTGAGCTTGCTGTCCTGCTGAATTAGTCAGTTTTGTGTTGCTGTAATAAAAGACCATGACCAAGGCAACTTGAAGAACAAAGGGTTTATTTATTCAGACTTACAGTTCCAGAGAGATTTAGAGTTCATTGTCGTGGGGAAGTCTGGCTTCAGGTAGGCAATGAGACAATCAGTGATTCTTGAAATTTGCATGGAGTCAGGGACAGCTCCCAGCATCATGACCATTGGAAAATATGAGGGTCTAGGAAGAAACTGTTGCAGATGACTTTCTTCTCTGTTTCCCTGTCACCTGCTTTTGAGCTTCAGATAAAATGTGTGCATTCTCAATATTATCCATCTGTGATGACATACTCATCACTGCATGGTAAATTTGCCAGCTGGATTTTGGCAGGAAGGGTGTGCCACGAGAAACAGCCACAGAGAGATTAAAAGATGCCAAGATCTACTAAAGCGATATTCCTACCTCCTTGGAGATCATTCCTAAACATCCATGCCAGTCCTGGGCCCTCACTTAGATTGGTGGGCCCTCTCCTTTGATGTTTCTCCATAGATATCTAGTCTTGACATCGCCAGGCTGGTGCTACTGCTTCTTCCCGACACCTTTCCTTCCTGGTTTCCTGGAAGCCATGCTGCATCTTTCCAATGACCGAGTCACAGATGCCACTTCTAGTTCCAAATGTTCTGCATTCTCAATCCTCGCCATTTCTACCTCAGCCACCATGGGCACAGCTCATCCACTGATTCTGTCTCTAGCCTGCTCAGCCACCTGTGGACCTGGCTAAACACTGCTGCTCTGCACCGTTTATTTCCTCGGTCAATACATAAAATGCAGATTCAATTTGTTTCATAATTTAAAATAAAACTTCAAATAAACATTTCCTTTATTCACTAGAAGAAAAAAAAAAGTGATTTTCCCTGTTATGTGAATTATTTAATTTATAATTTACTATTCAAAACCCATACTCAAAGATCAGTGGAGTTGCCCTTAAAGTCAATTTTGGTGAACTAGTGTGGGAAAGAAAACACTGGTGTCCACTAATCACATAATTCTTCTTCAGTTTAAAAAGTTAAAATTTTCACCAAGCTTATTTCCTGTACATTTATTTTAAGTTTAGAGAACTGTACTTATAGCTCTACTTCCCTTAAAGTTTGTCCTTATGCTTTGGGTAGGGTTTTGTCATCATAACACAAACTGGAGTCATCTGGAGAGAGGAAACCTCAGTTGAGAAAATCCCCCTATCAGATTGGCCAGTAGGCAAGTCTGGGGGGCACTGTATATTGATGATTGACATGGACAGGCTCAGCCCACTGTGGACAGTGACAGCCCCAGGTAAGTGGTTCTGACTTGTATAAGAAGCTGAGTGATCCATGGAGAGCAAGCCAGTGAGCAGCATCCTCCATGGCCTCTGCTGTAGCTCCTGCCTCTAGGTTTCTGTCTGAGTTCCTGCCTTGACCTCCCTCTGTGATTTATTATAAACTATAAACTGAAATAAACCTTTTCTTCACAAAGTTGGTTTTGGTCAAGGTGTTTCATCATAGCAATAGAAATCTAACTAAATCACCTTCCATTTGTCTTAAATCATCTAGAAACAAATGCAAAACAATATTAATTAACCTAAAATAAGTAGTCAATTATATTTGTGATGAAAATATGCATCATTGTTCTTCAATACTGTTGACTTCTGTGAAACCTGTTCATTTTGTTATATCCTCCTTGCCTAAGGCACCTCTCAAAACTCAGACCTAGAAACAGTAAGGAAGCTCATCCACATCTCATGTCAATTTGACACACGAACAAGAGTTATAAGAAAACAGAGAAACTCCATTGAGAAAATGTATCTATTAGATCTAGCTCTATGGCATTTTCTTAATCAGTGATTGATTAGAGTGGGTCTCAGCCAATTACAGGTAATTCCATCTCTGGGTTGGTGGTGGTCCTGGGTTCTATAAGAAAGAAGGGTGAGCAAGTCAGGGGAGGCAAGCTAGTAAGCGGCACCCCTCTATGACTTCTGCATCAGCTCCTGCCTCCAGGATCCTGCCATATTTGAGTTCCTGTTGCTGACCCTAACAAGCCTCATGGGAAAGTCATTCCTCTGCATGCTGCAATATAATTTACCACGCTTGTAAGTCTGATGACTCATCATTTTTTTCATTTGTTTATTCTTCTCTCATACAAAACATCCAGAACACAGCCTTCTCTTCTTCCACTCTTCCCAGCCCCCAAACAGCCTCCACCATTTCACCCCAGAACTACTGCTGCTCTGTTTCTCTTCAGAAAAGAGCAGTCCTCTTTAAACAAACACAGAACAGGAAGATGAAATATGACTAGCATACGCCCTCATAGTAAGGCTGGATGAGGTGATCCAGTAGGAGGAAAGGGGTCCCAAGAGTAGGCAGAAGAGTTAGAAATACCCTTCCCTGCTTGTAGTTATCTCCCCCCTCTCTCCTTCACCCCTCTCTCTATCTCTCTCTCCCTTCCTTCCTCTCTCCTTCCCTCCCGTCTCTCCTGTCTCTCCCTAAGTTTTAAATTTTAACTTATTTTATGTGTATGAGTGTTTTGCCTGCATGTACTCCTGTGCACCACCTATGTGCTCCTGGACCTGGAGTTGCCAATATTTGTGACTCACCATGTGGATGCTCAGGGCTGAACATGAATCTTCTGCAAGAGCAACAAGTGTTTTTAACCACTTTGTCATGACTCTAGCTCCAATTTATTCCTCATACCCCTGCATGTAAACATCAGAAGAACTGATAGGTATCTGTGGTGGTTTGAATAGCAATGGCCTTTACAGACTCATGTATTTGAATGACTGGCCGGTAGGGAGTGGCACTATTAAGATACGTAGCCCTGTTGGAGTGGGTGTGTCCTTGTTGGAAGAAGTGTGTCACTTTGGAGGCAGGCTTTGAGATCTCCTATGCTCAAGCTATGTCCAGGATAGCCCACAGTCTCCTTCTGCTGCCTGAAGATCAAGATGTGGGACTCTCAGCTCCTTCTCCAGCACCATGTCTGCTAGCATACTACCATGCTTCCTGTCATGACTAAATCTCTGAAACTGTAAGCAGCCTCAATTACATGCTTTCCTTTACAAGAGTTGCTGTGGTCACAGAACTTCTTCCTAGCAACAGAAAACACAACTAAGATAGTATCTAAGTAAAATATTTTGGAAATATTTGAAGTGTTTTGGTTTTTACTTTTCAAATATGAGCTCTGAATAATGTGTTTTAAAAAATATGTGTTGCTGTCATAATGCTGTTTGGGACCACGCATACTCCTGGAATAGTAATACACCAATCTGCAGGCCATGAGCCCTGTAAGATGAATGAGGTCTCTATACCAAATGTTAAGACATACATTGCTAAACTGGAAACTTCTTTTGTAAAGCCATCAGGAAGGAGGAAAGAAAACTTGGAGGAGGAACAAAAAACAATGCATAAGTCTTGTACCTGCCGTGCAGAGCTAGGATACATGAGTATCAAAAAAACAGGGAAACTATTTCTCACACATTAGACTGAGAGTTAAAACACAATAATAATGCTATTGTAGAAATAAACAGGCTCTCACATTGCTGGTCAGAACACAGGCAGGTATAACTTATAGAAGGGATTTTAGATAACCTCTAACAGGACTACATACTTTCTATACAGTATCTACATATCTAGAAATTTACTCTGAAGTAACAACACTCATCAATTCAGAACTGATTATAAGAGAGATATATTTTTAAAATAGCACAAATGTCACAGCTTATATTTGTGTGTGTGTGTGTGTGTGGTGTGTGTGTATGTGTGTGTGTGTGTGTGTGTGTGTGTGTGTGTGTGTTGAGGGGAAGACGAATATGAAGAGGAATACTATGCATCTAAAAAACAGTAGTGGATTCTTCCTTAGAGCTTGCATGGAGCTATTTCCAGCACATGTTGTGAGGCACACACAAACACGCATGGTGGCTCACATTGCCCTTTCCACAGCAGCACTTGTCTTCAATATGTTTTTGTAACATCTTCTAGTCCAGTGTGAAGGTACACAGAATTCATTATGGACCTATATTTTATTTATTTTTTGCTTGTTTGCTTATGTGATGAGGACATGGTCAAGTTTAAGACATCCTTATTAGCTTCTGTTAGTGGCCAGTTACTCCACAGAGGAACCAGGGTGTTCGATTTTTCTATCTAGGGAAACCACAGTTACATGAAAATCCACACCCATGTGACTCAGGAGACTTATAACTACTTAATCATATCCTGACAAGTCAGACTTTCAAGTTTTAACCTTGGTCTTGTAGTTTTCAACATGTAAAAAAAAACTATTGTATTTACAGCTATTTGTTTTTCTTCTTAAAATAGATCATACATCCATTTTAATTATCACTTTAGAACAGGGACTCATTGACAAGTGAGTAACAAAAGTCCACTTCTTGTCAGTGGTTCTTTGTCTCTGATGATTCACCAGTAAGGTTTGAATAACTAGTGACTCATATTAGGAACACCAAGAGTCAGTAATGGAGAGATGTCTTCTGATCTATCAGTAGCTTAGAGTCAAAAAATGACTCCTAATTATATGTGGCAATATGGAGAAAAGTCTAATTTAGCAATTTATTTTGTGGGTAAGTGCTGCTTACAAGTTACAACACTACGAAATTGCCTGTTCATCAAATAATTTAGGTTGAGAAGTGTTAGCAAATAGTCAACATTTTACAAGTGCTCCCTGGGGTTGCTTTCTCTGAGACCAGGCTGCTCAGGTTATTCTTCAGGTTTTATTCTGGCTTAGAGGCTAGAAGCTTGCATTCTACAGTCTTCAGGGCATTGCCTATTTTATCAATAGACTAGCTAAACTCCATCATGCTCCAGGCCTAAATCATAGATATCAGAATCCCACAGAAGCATTAGTTCATTACCCTAAATAAAACTTAGGCCCTGGACCACAGTATATACTTGGTTAATTTAATTATATCCTCACCAATTCCACAATCACACACTTTCTCTCCTCTCCTTCCTCCACTGAAAGTATCTATCCTTTCTTTTTTATTTATATATTTATTATTTGGTGATTTTATATCATGCACCCTACTAAACTCAGTCATCAGACCTCTCAGATTCATACCCACTCTTACGATCTCCCCATTTACAAAAACACCCATTCATGATGCTCATTTACTTACTGGAGGATAATTAGACTCCCTGTGGCCAGAACCTTCACTGTGCAGCTTATATAGTTAGTTCAAAGACATTGTGTATTGATTACTTTTGTCATGACACTGAATTGAAAACTTCAGAACCACATATTGAAATTATGCCTGCTATTTCTTCTGAATTTTTATCGTGTAAACTTCGTTAGTTATCTATTTTCACACCTGCAGATGAAAAGGGCTGTTTCCTGAAATAGGAATAAAGATAGTTTATCAGCATAAACATATAACTGAAAGAGAAAATTAGATTTATGTAAAGCACCTAAAACTGAATTTTAAATCAATAACCACAAAGACTAGAGCTGCACAGAGCATACACAGAAGTGGGACCTCGTGAAACTGAGAAACTTCTGTAAAGCCAAGGACACTGTCAATAAGACAAATGACAGCCTACAGAATGGGAAAAGATTTTTGCAAACCCTGCAAGTGGCAGAGGACTGATCTCTAAAATATATAGAGAACTCAAGCAACTAGAGCCCAAAACCTTGAATAACCCAATCAAAAAATGAGGCTCAGAACTAAAAAGGGAATTCTCAGCAGAAGAATTAAAAACGGCTGAAAGGCACTTGAAAAAGTGCTCAACATCTTTACCCATCAAAGAAATGTAAATCAAAACAACTTTGAAATACCACCTTCACCTGTCAGATTTGCTAAGATAAAAGACACAGATGACAGCCTATGCTAGAGAGGATGTGGAGCAAGGGGAACACTCCTCCATTGTTGGTGGGAGTGTAAGCTTGTTCAGCCACTTTGGAATGCTACTCAGCAATAAGAAAAAAAAATGATACTCTAAAATTTGCAGCAAATGGATGGATATGAAGAATATCCTCCTGAGTGAGGTATCACAATCCCAGAAGGATAAGCAGGGGATGTACTCACTCATTAGTGTACTTTTCATATATATATATGAAAAGAGAGAGATGTCATTGTACACAAGAACTCAAGACCAGAAGATATCTTAATGACAAAATGCCTCACTTCTGTATTGATGGCTTCTGGCAGAGGAGTGGGTAAGAAAATATTTGTTTTCTTTAGGGGTCTGGCCACAGGGAATTTAATTATGCTCCAGTAAGCAAATGAGCAGCATGAATGGGTGGTTTTGTAAATGGGGAGATCATAAGAATGGGCATGATACTGAGAGGTCTGATGTCTGAATTTGATGGCATGCATGATATAAAAACACCAAATAATAAATATATATGTGAGAAAAAGAAATAGATGGTCCATTAAGTCTGACCAAAGCAAACGTAAGCCAAGACAAATGAGTAAACACATTAGCATAAGACTGTTTTTGCACATCTTAGGAAACAAAGTGCTAGAAATCTGCAAGTGTTTCATGCTGTCTGATTTCTGACTGCACAGATAGGTTGCTTGGCTCCCTGGAAGGCTATAAGGCAAACAATTAATGAAGGAAAATCTGTCAGCAGATTTGCACATTAGCATTCTATTTGAAGAAGAATGCAATGGAAGGGTGACAGAGGTGAACAAACCTGGACATGAAGCCAACTGTTTCCTTATCCATTATATGACTTCAGGGCTTTAACCTCATGATATGTGTGTGTGTGGGTATGTATATGTATATATGCACATATACATATATATTTTATATGTTTTATAAAGAGATCAAGAGAGATATAATGAATAATATCATAAATATAAAAATAATTAGTAGACAACATAATTAATATTGAAATATTAAAATAAACTTAGTTTGTGTTCTGAGAAATAAAGCTTGCCTGAAGATCAGAGGGCAGAGCTGGCCACTAGTTAACCATAGAGGCTGGGCCATGATGGCAGACTCCTTTAATCTCAGAACTTGGGAGGAAAAAGGAGGAAGATCAGGAGTTCAAGACCATTCTGGGCTGCAGGAGATTGAACTGGTTTAAAAGAGAGAGTCTGGTAGTGGTGATGGCAGCTCTCTAATCCCAGCGCTAGGGAGGTGGAGACAGAAATACACGGTAAGTGGAGACAGGATCTCAGCGGCGCACATTCAGTCTTAAGATTCATAGAGGCAAAGGAGTTTCTGGTGGCTGGCTGTTCAGCTGTTCTGATCTTTCAGCTTTTATACTAATATCTGACTCTGGGTTTTTATTGTTAAGACTAATCGGGCTCTCACTTCGGACTTCCTTATAGCGGAAGGGGGTAGGATACGTGCATTTCTGGTGTGGTGACTCACCTCTTACACCTGGAGATTTAGTGTGCATTCTCAGAGTGGCTCCTGAAAAGCTAAAACTCTGTTCATCTTTCTCAGAAGCCCCTAGCCTCAACCGTCATCCAATAAGCCTGGAATGAGATGGCTGGCCAGAAATGGGCAGTTCTATCCTTCTGTATCTTCTTTCAGAGAGAGCTGCTGAAAACACATGGGTTTTTCGAAGCCCACTTATCCTGGTGAGTTTAATTGCAGAGGCACATCTAGGGACGTAAAGGGAGGTAAGTATGGCGATCAAACCAAGCAGAGGGACCTGGAAGTAGCCCAGCTCAAACCACAACTCTCGGCTCATTGTCAGGGAACCAAGACCCTTGCCAGCAGGCAGAGTATCAGGCATGAGTCTGGTCCAGATCCACACAGCCAGACAGGGTACCAAGCAAGGGCCCTCTGTGGACAGAGATGGAGCGCAGCCAATCTCAGTACATCTGTTGCCTGTTTCTCAGCCTGTGTTGGCTCCTGTTCTGCAAATCCTTTTTCAGCCTGGGCTGAAATCCCATCTCCATCTCTATATGAGGCAGTTTGCTGCAGGGACCTTGTTATTTACTTCATCAAATATTCTCTAACACAGCATTCACCAGGTTGTGAGGTGGTGTTATCAAAGCCTGTTCAAGCAGAGGGGTGATATTTTGTTTCTCTGGTGATTATGATTTGATTAATGCCCCCAAGAAACAGCCAGGGTGATTTTCACATGCTCCCCTTGCTTCCTGTAGTATTTTAATAATTTTTTATATTTGGTTGTTTTTTGAAACAATGTCTCATGTATCCCAGGCTGGTTTCAAACTCCCTACGTAGCCAAGGATAGACTTGAACTCTTTAGCCTCCGGTCTCTAACAGCCAACACTCTGAGCGTTGTCTTCCAGGTTCCCACAGAAAAGCTCAATAAGCTTGGAATGGTGACTTTTCCAGCCCAAAGTTCCAAACACCTACCTTCTTCCCCAAAACAGCATGGCCAGGTTTGTGACAGCAATACACCACAATCCTGGTAGCCATTTTTGTCCCTGTCAGGTTCTTATTGCTTTGGTGGAGGCCATGATGAAAAGCAACTTTAGGAGGAAAGGGTTTGTTTCACCTTATACTTTTCTGTTCATCTGCTAGGGAAGCCAGAGCATGAGCTACAGGGAAAATCTATTCACTGGTTGCTTTGAATTTCATATTAAACTAGCTCTCATATTCAGTCCAGGTCTATCTGCCTAGGGATGGTGCTTCCCACAGTGCTTCTCCTACATCAATTAACAGTAAAAAAAAAAAAAAAAATTCCCCACCAGTGTGCCCACAGACCACTCCAGTGGCGGCAGCTCCTCAGTTGACGTTCCCTCTTCTGGGTGTGTCAAGTTGACAATAATTAGCCACCACAGGTGTGCACAAAAACACATATTATTCACACTTCAAATACATCCAGTGACATTGTTGTAAAGCCCAGAAGTAGTTATAGTAAGAAAAATGATAACACCCACCTAACTGTAGAAGACAACGTATTGATTTGCTCTTCCAGCCTGCAATTCCAGAACAAGGTGTCCCCATTTTGCTTGTGAATTTTTCATCATAAATCCTGTGAGGAAAATCTGGGGACCAAGACCAAGTTGAAACCTAGCATTCAAAGAAACTAAAATTTCAAGTAAAAAGTCTTCACCTTAAAAGTTAAAAAGGGCAAAAGAAATTAAAAACATGAGATTTCCTTCCCCATTTCCACTCCGTGCCAGACTGTGGGCCTCCCAGAACTGAGTGCGCCCCCTGCCGCTGTTCCCAGGCAAGATTGGTCTATGGCATCAGCTATGCCTGCTCCCTAATGCTGAGATGGTCTTATCTAAGATCAGCACAGTCCTGGCCTCCCACACACTTATTTAGAAAAACAAACACTCGATTCCACAAGGTAGTTTCCTACACCAAATGAATGCTAATAAGATTATTCTTCTTAGTCATTTCAAAGCCTCTAGAAGTACCGAATCTTGCCAATTCCACAGTTGCATAGGGAGCATCTGGACTGGGAGGGTAGATAAGGAGCCTATGCTTGATTTGTGGGGACCTTGAGATGTAAGTTCCCACTGTGAGCCTCTGATCTAGAGGGGCCTGAGGGAGGAACCTGCAGGATCTGCACCTCAGGAGCACCACCTAAGATCACCTACATCCTTGAACTCTATAAAAGGAGCAGATCTTATAGAATCTACACTGATTTCTTAGTATATCATGGAGTCTACCCACCTACTCCTTCCTTCCTTCTTCCTTCCTCCCTCCCTTCCTTCCTCCCTCTCTTCTGTCATTCTCTTCTCTCCTTCTATTCCTCTTCTTTTCCTTCTCTCCTCTATTCCTCCCTCCCTCCTACACACTCTCTCTCTGTGCCCTACTGTCCACAAATATTGTCAAGCCAGTGATTTCACAAAGTCACCCTTTCCTGCCTTTTTAGTCACTGAGCTGTTTTCTGCCAGAATTTCTTGTGTTTAATCATCTGTGTAGCAATGAAAACACATCATCTTCTCCACCATCCATCACAAAGAAAAAAAGGCACAGTTTTTCTGGTCTGGGTTGGGCTCTCAAGACAGAAATGCCCCACCTATTTCCCCAGCTTTTGTGGCTCATTCGTTCCCTTCCAATCATTTTCTGCCTTATTTGAAATGCTCATTGGGAGTCTTTCTTTGTTTTCATACTTTCACACTTTTCTGGCAAGAGGAACTTATCTTTTTCTGTTCACTCTGTTTCTACCTTAGCCCCTAAAGATAGAGATTGCCATGTACAGGCTTATTGGGGAGGAGTCTTCAGCCAAAGACTTTGCAAATTTCTTTTCGTTATTTTTTTCTCTTTATTTTTTTTAAGACATGTACTTGTGTAGTCCAGGTTGGTTTCTAACTCTTTGGGTGACCTTGAAATTGACCTTCTGATCCACCTGCCTTCACCTTCCCTGTGATGGAATTACAGGCACCCACTAGTAACCATGGATTTTTTTTTTAAATCAAATTTATGTTGATTCTCTCCAAGTATCATAGCAATTTAACACACATTTGATGGCTTAAACTCACATTAGTGTTTTATTTAGGGTTGGAAAAATGGCTCAGTGATGTGGGATATCTTTTTGTATGCTGTGAATATCATTCATCAATAAAAGCATTGTTTTGGCCTATTACAGTGCATCTTAGAAGCAGGAGGGAAATCTGAGCATAGATAAAGGGAAAGGATGGTGGAGGCAAGAGAGACATGCTATTGATCCAGTCGCTCGAGAAGCAAAATGTAGTGAAATAGGTAAGCCAAGGGCCACATGGCCAGGCCTAGTACAAACTATAATCCCAGTGTTGGGGGTTCAAGACAAGAGGATCTCTTAGACTTGTTGGCAATTTGGTGAGCTCCAGCTCCAGTGAGAGACACTGTTACAGGAAGACAGGAAGGGACAGAGAAAGATATTGTAGGTTGAATTCTAGTCTCCACATGCACACATATGCCCATGCACATGAGCACACAAAGAGTATTCCTCCGTTGAAGCAGTGAGCAGTTGGATCTCTTCCAATTATGACATTTCAAAGGACCAAGTATTAGGAGAGTAATTCAGGACTCTTACATAACTCATATTCGAGTACCTTTGGATATTTTGGCAAATGAGACTTCAATATGTATAAAGAAAATTTTCCCCACATTCCAGAAACTTTGCCTGGGAAAATACAAACAAACCTCTACTCATTCCAGATAGGACACCAATAACAAAGTAAAGCAAGCTGAATTCCAACAACTTCCAAAGTAGTAAACCAATGAGTGTATTGTGCTTACGCATAAAGCATGAGGGAAAGATTATTTATAGGAAAAGGAGTGAGCCCTCAAAACTGTACAGATGACTTTCCCATAAGTTACATACATTAAGTCCCCACCTTCTACACACTGCATAATTTCGCAATTAGAGTAGACTAACATACAACATAAACTGATAAATGAATTCACTGATGCAGAGTGGTAAGACCATCTATTTTTGATTGAACTGGATACCTGGTGAGAAGTCCAAGGCTGGGGAGGTTATTAGGCTCTAGTAGCTGGACTTACTGGTGATGCATCTACTTATTGCTGTGATCTTTTGCTGACATGAAAATCCAGTATCTCAGACCTTCCAGTATGGATTGAAGATGGTCTGCTCTCCAGGAATTTCCTAGGCCTTCAACATTAAATTGGGATAGATAAGCCATGCAGTGTCCTCATGGATTTAGCAGCTAACAGGTTCACAATTTCTCCAACTATTGTTGGACTATTCAGGCTATATTTACCAGGATTTCCTTGTTATGGTTCATGTTCATCCTAGTTCAAACAAAAGAATTTAAACAATTTTCCTTCTCCAACATGTTTTTTTCCCTCTCTCTAAATTTACTTCCAAGGAGTAAAATGAATTCTGTGAAATGCACACAAATTCTATTGCTTAAAATTCAAGACATTTCCCCAGCTTCTGGTTTATTTTGCTTAGGTATTATGATGTCTTCCTTTTGCTCTGAGGTTAGCCTCAAAGCTCTTGGGTGGTTGTCTATTTTTGTTGGTGTTGAGTGAAAGCCTTCAACATTAGCTCCTAGGACTTAAATGTCCACAGAAAAGAATTTTCCTTCTGAATAGCCTCACTCCAGAAGAATTCCACAGTCATATCCAAAACCCAGCAGGCAGAGCATTCATTTATAAAACCTACTGATATGTTCTCTCTAAAAGCTCTACCTCCTAGGGGAACACTAAAGTGGGTACCACACTGCCTGAGCACAGGAGCTGAGGGAGGACTGAATCTGATGAGCAGCTGCCCTTAGAACAGAGAACCTAACCTGGTGATGAAATCAACAGTCCAACAACTCTAAACGTCCTCAAAACAAGTAGGAAAAGACTGAGAGGGGATTGATATTTTAAATAAAAAATTATCCCTCATAAGCTCAGGTATTTGAATACTCAGTCCCCATTTGTTGGCACTGTTTTGGGAAGTTGTGAAACTTTTAGGAGGTGGAACCTCAGCTGGAGGAGGAACATCACTGGGGTGAGCTTTGAGGGTTTACAGCTTTCACCCTGGCTTCTTTCCTGTTCATTTGTCAAGAACATTTATAAAATGTATTGGAGTGAGAACTGAATTTGCTAGATAGAAGGGTTTGTGTATGTGCTGGTCAGCCAACCTATTGAGAGAAGACTCTGTCTCAACAACCAAAGGGGATGGTGCCTAGAGAAGAACACCACATGTTAACCACCTCTGAGTTCCTCATACACACAGCACATTCACACAGGATTGTGAACGCACTCAAGTGTAGCCTTCTTAGGAGAATATCTCATGAATGGTGGGAGAATTATTCCTGACTTGAGAGATGGAGAATTCTAGGAATCGACTAAAAAATTTCCAAAACAGAATTTGCATTTTTTCTGTCATTTTTATGGGCTTTTGAGTCTGGCATGGCATCAGCTGTATATGGGAGCCCCTGTTTTGCAAGGTTACACACATGGAGATGCCATTCTAATGAAGCAGAGAACACTTGCAAGCAGTCATCTATATAGGTCAGCCATATCTGAGTGCTGTTGGGCAGTCCTGTGTATTTCCTGTTTGGAAAGTCCTGTGATAGTCTTGTTACTCAGCTCTGTGATTGTATCAGCCTTGACAAGCCATTCTTTCAGATCTAGGACGCTTGGTTCCTTTCATCTGAGGAAGAGCTGGCCTGTGAGCAGTCTGTGGTAGAACAGGTTTTTCCTTATATTGTTAGCTCTATAATAATGACATGGAGATCATTTTATTAATTAGTAAAACTTGGCCTTAGCTTAGGCTTGTTCTCAAATAGTTCTTAAAACTTACATTAACCCATTTATATTGATCTACATCATGCCACATGGCTTACTGCCTCTTCTTAGTATTGTAAGTCCAGCTTCCTCCATGTATGGCTGGTCAACTTCTCATACCTCAGATTCTTTCCCAGAGTTCCTATCTTGCCACAGAAGCCCTGCCTACTCTCTCTTGCTCTTAATCTCTTTATTGGCGATTAAGCTCTTTTTTAAACAAATCAGAAGGTGCCTTAGTCAGATGAGGAAGGACATAGATACATCTTTACACAGTATACAAAAACGATTTTCCCAACATCACCTTCTTTTAGTCCTATAAAAGGCTCTTTCTCTAACATTAATATACTGTATATAATAAAAAAATAATTATTAGGTAAGAATTACACTCACAATGTCAAGTCTATTTGTATTTGGCAAATTTGGAGAAAGTATCCTATTATCTATTCTATCTGGGTGAGTTCAAACTCTTTTTTACCTAAATCACTTTGTGTATTGTAACTTGTATTACCAACCTACAAGTATCTTTATACAAATTAACCTTTTATGTCTCTCAACCTTTATAAACTTTATACCTTTTTTTTAATTTCTTTTCTGAATTTGGTAACAAGAAAAACTGTAAGACTATAACTATCTAGTCTTCAACTCCATCAAAGACCTGAGAAAGATAAATATTGCCAGAGTAAACAGGAAGTACAGTGCAAGCAATTCCTAAACTTACAGAAATGACAGATAAAGCTGTCTGCCTATCGGTAACCCAAGTTTCTTCTGTAACACTGGAGCATCCCTCTTTGGCCTACAGGCCTAGAATATCTGAAAGACTTTTCCGTGAAGCAGGAATTTTGAAGAACTGGCCTACGTTTTCTTGGCAAAGTTCAGCACTTAACTTTCTTTGGGTCCTGCCTGTTCAATTGGAACAGCATACTGTCAGCAGTTAAGGCAAAGACAACTTCTTATTTAAATGACTAACTTTGTCACATTGAAAGCAAACTCCATACAGAGGGTCTTTGATGGCCATCATGTTCTTTGAGGTAGATTGGTGCTGCCAGAAGCAGATGTGTCTCACTGTCGTAAAAAGCCTTAGTGTTTGAAGACCACCTATCTATCTAAAATACATGTTTAACCCTGAAAACATACCAAATATGACTAAAAGACTGACTGCTATAGATGACTAACTATTAACCTACACTTCTTAATTATTTTAAAGTTTCTAATAGTAGCTTTTAAGGACTGTTATAAAATATTAATTTAATATTTGTTATATCTGTTTATGCTATGGAATGTTTATTTAATGATACAAAGATATGTTGCATTATTTTATGTTGCATTTGTTTAGCTCTGTGAAGCTCTGTTACTTTGCCAGTCTAAAACATCTGATTTGTCTAATAAAACTGGGAATCAATCTCCCCAAGGATCCAGCAATACCACTTCTGGGTGTATATCCTAAAGAAGCACATTCGCACTCCAAAGGCATTAGCTCAACTATGTGCATTGCAACATAATTTGTAAAACATGAGGCTAGGTGTAGTGGTATACTCTATACTCCCAGCACCTGGAAAACCAAGCAGGATGATTGCCATGAACTGGAGACCAGCCTACATTATGCCAAAGGAAAGGAAGATGACAAAATTAAAATTTGTGGCAAGTTCTAAGTCAAAATAAGTGTTTTAAATTTCTTGTGTACCTGATGTGTGTATTTTTCTCTGGACATTATGTTAGACTCGGTAGACACAAAATATAGAGAATCACTGTCCTTTTGCTCTTGGGTTCAAGTTCATTTTCTTTCAGTTGCAAAATAAAGTTCCATGTAGTTTCAATTTACTTTACTGATGACCCCAATTGCAGCACTCTCAAAACAAACTTACCAGCTAAAGTCACTTAGGTCATAATAAGAAGTGGAGAAGAACAATCTACAAGCCAACTTTCATTTCTAACAACCCAGAGCAAGCAGCAAAAAAAAATCCCTACTGGAGAAGAAAATCCATTGGAAATTAGAGTTGGGTACCATGCTATTTTCTCTCCAAGTGTTATTTCATCTATGTCTAACATTGTCTTAAATCTCTTTGTCTTGTTTTTTCTTTCTTTCTTTCTGGCCAGATAAGACAGGTTTAAAAGTGACCCAGCTCCAATTTCAACTTACTCAGAAAGCATTTTCTGAAACAACACATGGCCTGCAATGTCTTTTCTAACAGGTGACTCCAATTGTGCCACACACCTGCTTACAAAACAAAAACAAATCCTTCCACATGGGAAGCACCCAGTAAGCACAACCGTGTTATTGGGGGTTGCTGCCTGCTCTCTTGTCTGTCTCCTTTTCACAGGTGCCATCTCCACAACGTAAGTATGTACACAGAACCACTACTCAAATAATTCCTATCAAAGGAAAGTCCAGGACCAAAGAACTGCTTGGCTGCATTCTACCAAATGCTTCTGTAAGGACACTATAAACCCTACGGTATAAGAACACATGTGCACTCTGTTGTGTATAAAGGAATCTATGCACACACTGATAATGGCTTGTTCTATGTTAAGCTCCATTCTAAATGTCATCCAATATGTCTGTGTGCTACCACCTTGGAGCCCATTCCCTGCAGAGCAGTGCCTAACCCAGTCTTGACACTGGGATGAGGACATTGAACTTGCCTGGAGTGGATGTGCCCACACTGAGCTGACCCTACCTTGGGACTTCTTGCCCTTTTGGGGGAGGGAGTGAGGGATGAGGAGGTTGAAGGCTGACTGGGAGGGATTGGGAAGAGAGAAGGGAAAGTGAGCAGGGCGATACATGGAAAAAGAGACTTTTTAAAAAATAAGTAAATAAAAATAATGTTATCTGAACAACTGCCTTAGGAGAAATGCAAAAGTTGGGGCACTGGTGTTTGGGAACCTCCACCTGCTCTGGAGAGAAAATGATAAAGAGAAATCTTATATACTATAATCTCATTGATAGGAGTGGGTCTGACCAGAGGAGATTGATTTCACTTTAGAACCAATGACTGACTGCCTTTGTTTCCCCTAATGTACATGATTGTCTGGTTAATGATTACTCATAACCAAGTAATTGTCTGCAATGGATAATGTCATTAGAAAAAGTGAGTTTAGCCAATGGGATTTGACTGAATACACTGAACACAGCTGAGAGCAGGTCCCCTGCCCAGGAATCATCAATAACAAACACAAAACACACTCAAGAGCATTTGTTGCTTTGTTCAGGCATTCTTTGTCTTATTGGTGTTTGGCTTGTTTATTTTGATTTTTGGTTTTTGTTTTTGTGTGGTGTGTGTGTGTATGTGCATATTTCTTGGCTTTTGCTGTTTTGTTTTCTAAAGCAATGGAAAAAGGAAAAATATAAACTTGGGTGGGTAAGTTAGTAGAAAGGATGTGGGAGGAATTTAGGGAGGAAAAGAAAGATCAAATGTATTACATGAAACTTTTTCAATAAAAAGTTTAATAAACGAAATAAACGTAACAAAGTAGGACATTTATGTTAATAATGTACTGTCTTCTCAGCTTGCTGCTTCTCCAAATAAATCACAACTTGAAGATTCAATTTCTGGTTTTGCCTATGGATTTAGGGTGATCTACAGTTTCAGGATAATAACTCTCAAATGATTCCAAAAAATTGAAATGGGAATTCTTCTGAAAAAGACACTGTAGGTCAGAATTTTTCATAAACATAGACACAATGTCACACTTGGTGATATAGGCCTGCAATCCCAGCTACTCAGGAAATCAAAGAAGCAGGGTTGCAGATAAAAGGCTTGCCTGAGCTACAGGGTGAGTTCAAGGCCAGCCTGAGCAACTTAGTATGAGACCTTTCACCAAGATAAAAAGTTTTTAAAAGGGCTTGAGATAAAGCCCGGTGGGGGAATTGATGGCTAGTTTGAAAATAAAGGCCTTCTATCAATGCCTAGTATTACAAAAAGGAAAAGAAAGAAAACATTCACCATGAACAACTAGGGAAAAAAAATCCTAAATTTTATAAGGAACCACTAAAACAAGCAAACAAAGCATCCAATACAATTGCAAACATATGAACAAAGAAGTTTCACTACTTGGCTTCGAGGCACATCACACAAAGCAATGATTCTCAAAACAGAAGACTGGACACATGAGCCAGCTTATTAAAAATATACAGCCTAGAGACAGACCCACATAAGTCCAGCCAACTGAGGTTTTGATGCACGTAGTTAGAATTTGCATTGGGGTGACAGTCATCAATAAACAGTGCTGGGAAAATTGGACATATACATTTATGAGAACAGAAATAGAATGTATGTTTTAACAGTTATACAGATTAACTATAAACAGCTTAAAGACTGGTTATGAAACTACTGAAAGAAAACACGAGAAATGCTTCTGGTCATGGAATGGGAAAAATAAATACAATCTCAGAAGCACAGGGTGGGGGAAGCAAACATGACAAGTGGAATTGCATTGAAATAAAAACATTTTGCACTGTAAAGAAAATAAGCCTCAAAATGATGCAGAGCCAACCTGCAGAGCTGGGCATGATGCACACAAAGCTTCCTTCTGGTTGGGAGTTGAAATCTAGAATCTATAAGTAAATCAGTCAAATAGCAAAATAATGACAGCAATCCTGTTAAAAACTAGGCAAAAAACTTACATATTTTTAAGAAGATGTGCAAATGGCTAGCAGGTACATGAATAAGTGCTCAATATCCCTAATCACCAGGAAAAAAAGCAAATAAAAACCACAGTGAAGTATCTCCTCATTTTGTTCTGAATGACTGTTACCAATTGTGTGTAGAAACACAAGCTTTGTAAAACTGTTGTTGAGAATAAGTTAGTACAGTCATTATGCAAAACAGCATGGAGGTCCCTCAACAGAACAGAATAGACTACCATAAGATCCAGCCATTCAAGGGAAATCCAAAGGAAATAATATGATATTGTGTGTTGAAGAGACAGTTGCACCCCCATGTTTTGAATCTCTATGCACAACAGCTAAATAGGAGAAGCAACCTAGATGAATCCATGGAAAAACAAACAAAAAAGCAATGGAGTTTAAGTCAGCCATGAAGGGAACGAAATCTTGTCATTTTCAGCAGGTAGAACTAGGCGTCACTGTGTTAAGTGAATATATCCTGTACAGAAACATAGCTCATGGTCTCACTGACCTGTGGAAAGCGCTGAAATCACAGCAGCAGATGCCAGCAGAGTGTGAGTCACCAGAGACTGAGGACACTGAGGGCTGGGAATGGGAAAAGGCTTGTCAGTGGGCACTAAGTTACAGGTGTAACGGAACAGAGTTGAATAGAACTGGAAAGGCATAGGATTTTCTCACTAGTGCAGGACAGCCCTCCTGAGATAGCCCTATCCCATTTCAACAGGCCTATGTACAGCATTTCTATGGCTAATACTGTGATAACTAGATAATGGAATATTATTTCCCAGAAACCACAAGAAAGACTTCAGAATATTTTCACCATGAAAACATAATAAATGTTTGAGGAGCTAGGTATGTTTATCCTGAGCTGAACCTAATATAAGCATATACAAAAACATCACATTGTACATTAATTTTAAAAAGTAAAACGAGGGCTGGAGAGATACCTCAGTGGCTGAGATCAGAGCCTGCTCTGGAAGAAAACTTGGGTTTAGTTCCCAGTACCCCTGATGGGTGACCCAATGTCACCTGTAACTACAGCTCCAGAGAATCCAATGCTAGCCCCTGGCTCCCAGGGGAATCTGCTTTCATACATAAACCCATACTCAAATGTATATAAATAAATCTTATATAAATAAAAAGAAATCTTAACAAGATAAAACAAAAATAAGTGTTAAAAACACATAGATAAACTTGTCAGGCAATGGTGAGATTTTTTGAAGTCAGTTGTTCAGAAAATGTAATATTTTAAATGTATAGCTTAGTGTTTTGAAATAAAGCCCTTTTTTGCCCCATGTGATTGAACTATTAGCTTTTAATTAACCAGCAGCTCTATAGTGAGAAGAGAGAGGAAAAGCAGACTCAGAGGACAAAAGTACCGAGGTCTTTGTCCAGAGCAGAAATGCCGTGGCAAGAGTCAGTTGTGATCTTGTGGTGTTAACTGAAGATGGAAATGTAATGAAATAACTAGGGAGACTCCATGGCAACGGGCCATGCCTAGCAACCAGAATCTCTGCTTCAGCAACTACAGCATCAAACAGGCTTCTTTTTAAGGTCCTGACCAGTTTAGTGAAGGAAGGTCATATTGCTTTTATCCAGGAAAATGAGTCTTCTTGGGAGAAGTGCTAATTCACATTTGGCCTACATCATTCCACAGTCAGAAGGATCCCATTGGGGTTATTGGCTCACAACTCTTCCCTAGAGCCATCCCATTTAGACAGGTCTCTTAAGGCCCATGTCTATCATGGGTCCACATGGAAGGACACGCATCTCAGTTTTCATTCTCTGAAGTGGACTTAAATGTCTGTTTAGGTTTCAGAATGTCTCAACCTAAAAATTAAAAATAAAAAGAAAAGTTAGATTGGGTGCAGATATTCTACTTAATGTAAGGTTACAAAATTGCTGCTTTTCTGAAGTCATTTTAGGACTGGCTAGGTTCAAAACCTTCTTTTACTTAGAAAATTGAACCTCTTTCTTCTCTTTGAAATAATGATGTCTTGCTTTCTTTATTCTATTCTTTCATTTTTTGAGACATAGTTTTACTCTGTGGTCCAGACTTCTCTGGAACTTACTATGTAGCCCAGGATGGTCCTGCACTCACTATCTCATCTCAGCTTCTCTCCAGCAGAAAACAACGCTTCGTAAAAGCCAAACAAGGGGCAAGACTAGTTATTTTTTCAAGGAAGATAAAGAAAAGCCCAACTGTCTAAGAAGATTTCAACAATACTAATTTTGTATTCTTTTCCTGTTTGTTTTGGGGGGTTTTATGTTTCTGCAATGATCCTTTTTATTTTTATTTTTTTAGTAGTCTCTTTTTTTATCCATGTATCCCCTTGTTCAAACCCCCCCTCCCCCTCCCTCCAGTCACTCCTTCTTCTCCCCATCTCCCTGACTCCTCCCCAGAAAGGGCAGGAGGTCCCAAGGTCCCAAGGTGGCTTAGTTCAGCAACCACTCCTGACAGATCCACTTTCCTCATCCCAATATCAAGACTGGGTCGAGTGTTCCTCTGGAGGGAGTGGGCTCCAAGGTAGTAGTCCAAGGTGCTTCAGATCCCAAGCTGTTCAGTGGTTATGGTTTGCAGCTTGGACATGCTTTGCTTTTTGTTTAAAGTTCACTAATATGTTAGTACATCCTATGCTTATCTTTCTGGGTTTGTGATACTTCACTCAGGAGGATATTCTCCAAATCCATCCATTTGGCTGCGAATTTTAGGATATCATTTTTTCCTTTTTTGCAGGTTTATTGAAGTATTCTTTATATACAATAAAATGTGACCATCTTAAGTACACGTCTCAATAACTTTAGACAAATTTATATGCCCATAAAACCACCATCACAAAGTATATCATTTTTTCTTACTACTGAGTAGTACTCCATTGTGTAGGTGTACCACAGTTTGTTAATCCATTCTTCCATTGAGGGGCATCTAGGTTGTTTCCAGGTTCTTGCTATTACAAATAATGCTGCTATGAACATAGCTGAGCTAACACTTTTGGGTGAATGTGCATCTTTAGGGTATATGCTCAGTAGTGGTATTGCTGGATCTTTGGGGAGATTGATTCTCAATTTTCTGAGATACTACCATACTGCATTCCAGAGTGGCAGAACAAGCTTACACTCCCACCAACAATGGAGGAGTGTTCCCTTTGCCCCACATTCTAAGCTTCGTGTTCCAGTTCTGGTGGGTTAAGGTGATTTATGATCCCAGTGCCTTTGGTGAAAGCATTCCTATAGGTGGTGTGCTACAGAAGGTAATATGATCAGCTGCAAAAATATGTTCTTTAATCCCTTACTTTAGAAACTTTGATATAAAGCCCACCAGCTGAATGACACTGAGATCTTGATCACTGTGTGTGTGTGTGTATGTGTGTGTGTGCGCGTGTGTGTGTCAGCCTTCACATGTATGTGTGTCAATGAGTGACTGCAGGTACACCACAGTGTGTGTGTAGGTCAGCAAACAACCACTGGAGTCTATTCTTTCCTTCAGTCTTTCCTGATGTTTACCTTGGCTTATGGCAGCCAGGCAGCATATGACGCCCCAGAGTCTCCAGTCTCCATCTTTCGTCTCTACCCTGGGCACTGGGAGCACAGATGGATGCACACTACCGATACCTGCTTTTATGAAGTTCTAGTGATCCAGACTAAACATCCCAGGCTATGGCAAGTGCTTTAATTACTGAGCCATGTCCTCAGGCTCTAAAGACATTTCTAAAGGATTAAGTTGAAAGCTGGAAGTCTGAGGGCCCCTGCTATATGACACTTCATACTCTAAGAAGGCATGCTTTCACAGAAAGATAAGTCATGGGGATATAAACCACCTCAATCCACATAGAAGTGTGTTTTGGGGTTGCATTCCAGCTGATTCCCAGCAAGGTCTGGAATACAAAGTTTAGAACATAAGATGGTTGTATGGAGGATCTTCTCAGCTGCTTCTTGGGCTTTTGTGTATTTTCTTTGAAAAAATAATAGCTATTCAAGCCCCTTGCCTAATTTTTAATCAGTTCTAATATTTGGTGAAGGCCCCTTCCTCACTGTTCTCTGACATTCTTTGAAAAAAATCTTAGCCATTCTTTTAAAAGATTTTTTTTCAGAATATCATGTATTTATTCTTTGAATTTTTGTACATCTATACAATGCATCCTGATTGTAGTCTTTCCCAACTCTCCCTCCCTACTTCCGGATGCCCCACACTCATGTCCTTTCTATTTTTGTTTTGTAGTCCAATTAATCAGACTAATTCTGTCTATTAGAATATTGACTGGTCTGGTATGGAAATATGGCTCAACCATTAAAGGCTAGGCTCACAACCAAAAACATAAGAATATTGACTGGTCCTATTGGCTTCACCTTGTGCAAGCTAACTATATCAACAATGAATTCATGAGTACTATGGTCCTGTCATGTCCAAAAGACATTTAAAAATTATTTTAATAACTCATGATGATCATAAGTCAAAGATCTCTGCCTACTGAATATGCACATTGCCTATGATTTTACTAATATGATGTCTCTGAAAATTAAATTTACCTAAAATTTCAATTATTCATTACCATGTTTTCTGTGGTATCTACTGACTGGGGTCCATCTTTATTGTCGAGATAATAAAAAACCTCTAGTATAATTATATCTGTGTAGAAACTGGACTAAAGTTCTCTAAAGCAGCAATGAGCACCCTCAGCCACCACAGAAGGTTCTCCATCACTAGCTGGCTAGAAGTCTAAGAGGACTAAGGGTTATGGTACTGCTCTTATGCTTATCTTGTTATACTCAATGATTTACACCTGGGACTTAAGGCAATTCACATTAACTTCTCAGAACACACAGAGGGAGCCGCAGTGGCTTACTCTGGCTAGCAAAGTCTAAAATGCCTCCAGGGTGAAAATACCTCCAATACAGGATTTTGAGTGTTCAGCTCAACCTCCTCTCCATAGGGAGAAAGCGAGTTACCCCTCAGAGCACTCCACTCAACTTGTTAATACAGTCAAATTCTCTGTCACTAATGCCATTGGCCTTCTTCTAGAATGAGGTCAGAGATCTTACAATGGTCACTAGGGGTGGTTTCTTTTCAGTTAGAACTCTGAATGGGGAGCTGAGCTCTCATTTCTCACCACCATGGGAAGCACATCCATGGCCAGAGTCTGACAGCGTCGCTGCCTTCACGGACTTGACATCTGACTTCATCACAAACCTTCTTGCCTCAAAGGAATAGATGACACAAGTGTGAGGTTCCAGAAGGAGCTGTGGATCTTTGTTTCCATGGAAACTCAGAATACCACAAACACTTAGACTTCTCTGTGGTGATAGAGCTGCTTTCACGGATGGGCAGCGTAGCTAATGGGATAAATGAATTACTTCAGATGGCTAAAGACACAAGATGTGAGGAAGATGATGCTTTTGCCAGGAGTGCTAACATCTGTACATCTGGAAATGGAATTCTGGGCCACTTTGGCAACTTTGTAAAGTAAGGACAGTGAGCAAAGACTTAGAGGTTTAAACTCCACATGGGTTTTATCTTTTGGGTGAAAACAATGTGGGGTACAGAAAGAAGGGATGATGCAATCCCTGGGGTACCAGACTCTGTCCTTGATGAACAAGAGAATGATAACAGCGTCCAGACAACCCCCATGACATCTGAGCTTTGGGGTGCCTGTATACTCACTGGCTATAGCCTCAAACAGGTCGGGTTCTGATGGAAGTGGAATCTGACAGTTGTGATGTATGTGTTACAGCTTTAAGACACCAGCAGGGTTTGTCATATTTAGAAAGAGACTGTTCCTGTCAGATGAGGCAGGATGGAGGAGTAAGGGGGAACATCTTGTGACAAAGAGCTGGGCCAGTATAGGCTTACACTGTCTTCATGAGGTGAGGTGTCCTTGCTCGTGGCATGGGACTCACTTCACACGCACCCCTTTGCTCCCGAAGCTGGAGAGAAGAGTCAGCAGGATCAGCAGCCCTGAATTAGGACACAAACCAGGAGAAAGAGCAAGAGGGAGATAGGCCCACATCAGATGCACAAGTGCCCTATTCCTTCCTACAAAAACTCTTCAGATTCCCCCAGCATCCTCCTATACCTTTGGTCATGGCACCCTTCTTGTCCTAATAAAAGCTACTTTGCCATGAAGATCTTTCTATATTTCCATGTTTTGATTCCCTTTCTGAACTTGGTTCAGAATGGTGGGATTGCCATTCTTCCAGCCACAGATGCTGCACATTCTAGAAATGCTATCAGTGCTACAGGTAAGATTTATGTCCTTGATGTGGGTGGACACAATTCATGCCCCTTACTTGAAATTTATTGATTTTTCTTTGATGCTAGGAAATCTGTGTGTATATGGGTTTGTTTCAATTTAACCAACGGAATTAAAAAAATGATAAAACCTAAGGACCCACTAAGGGGTGTGCATTTTCTTGCATAGTGTGAACTTACTGCTGCAACATAAGGATTCATTAAAAAATACCTGCTAAAATAAGCTTGCCTGACCACATGATTGCCCAAATGAAGAACAGAGAGTTCATAGTTGTTACAGTGAAACTGAGAATACTCTACCATGGAATGTGATTGCCGTGTCAGTCACTGCAAGGACACAAACACATGAAGGAACAGAGGTAGGAAGGTATAAGCAAAAAACCTTGAGGAAGGGTCTATTTTGGCTCACAGTTTGAGGACACAGTCCATCACCATGGAGATGACAAGGAAAGGAGAGGCAGCTGGTCACACTGCATCCTCCATCAGGAAGCAGAGAGAGGTGAATGCTGGTGCTCAGTTCACTATTTCCTTTTGATTCAGCCTGGGACCTCAGACCATAATCATAGACAGTGGGTCTTTCTAATCTTTTGATCCAGTTTAGGAGCTCTCGTCTGTGGTGATTCTCAGTCTACCTAGTTGGCAAGATTGACCTTTCTCTTTTCAGTTGATACTGGGGTAGAGGGTATGAAATGCTGACATATGCTGCCCTCCTGCGCCAAACATTACCCAGCAGCCTTTAAGAACCTGCATGTGTGAGCCCCCACCCAAACAATGCAGTTGTAAAATGAAGGAACCCTGCAGGTTGTGCATGTGATGGATACAATGGGTAAGAAGGGAGAGGGTACAACACCTTTTCACACACATAGTGAAAGACCCTCGGATGAGGACCTTCCCTCAGGAGGAGACCCCGAGTCCCAAAGACCGAGCCGAGCGACAGTTCAGATGCAAACAGCAAGAGGTTTTATTGGGGCGAAGGTACCTCCGGGAGGCAGCAACTCGGGGAGCTAACTGGCGCGCCGAGGCTTTGTTCAGGGACTTTTTATAGTGTAGGGGGAAGCAGGAAGCAGGCTTACAGAAGCAAAAGGCGTGGTTATAGGGAAAACAGAGAAATCATTTGCTCATTTAAACAACAACTCTTACTTATTGGATGAGGGCTTAGTGGCAGGGAGAAATGGCGGGAAGAAACGGTCGATTGCTGGGAGGGGGACTTCCTGAACATTTGGCCCTGATTACAGGCTTCTTGTGGTATTCGGTCCCGGTCACATGCTTCTGGTTATCTGATGGTTCCTTAGCAACCCTTCTACTATCTCCCTGCTCGCAGGCTTGTGCTTGTGTGCGGGGGCAGGGGGCCTTGGGCATGTCCAGGCAAGCCTGGACAAGTCTCAGGCAAGTTTTCCAGACTCGCTCCCACAAACGGAAAAAGAGGGGTTATCACTCGGCCGGATACCTGAACTGAATGCATGGGCCCAGCCCTAGAACTCAGAGTCTTTCAATAGCACATGGGTTCTGCACTCAGTTGCCTTGGAAAAATAAGCAACATGCATTTTTGGAAGCATTGTTAACTCTAACTTGTTCATCTAGCTTGCCAGATGCTCTTGATGTTAAGTCATGGTCTCTAAACCTGCCTGTGGCCTTCACCCAGAAGAAACTCAGTTGAAATCCAGAATCCTCAGTCCCATCCTGGAGAGTAGATTGAAAATGGAACCTCCACACAGTACTCTGAAATCTGAGCAGCTAAACCTGATTGTAATTTTAATATGGCTCCAAATTTCCTTTGGCATTTATTTGATCTCATATTAATAAAAGTTGATGAAAGAAAATGGACTCACAAATCAGAAGCTCAGCCACAATGTTTCTGTCACTATCTGAGCTCTGAGATACTTGCCATCAACACAGTCCAGAAATATTAAATGAAAAATTTCAAAAAAAAAAAAAGAAAAGAAAATGGACTCACTTTGAACATAAAAGTTAAGGAATGCTTGAATATATATGACACCCACCAGATAATCATAAAGCTACTATCAATCAACTGCACATTCCAAACAACAGCAAAATGTGTTCTTTGTTGTGCTAATACAACCCCATTGCCTTGATGAGTCTGCATTCCCACCATGCAAGGGCAAAATTACTATTATCTCTTCAAAACTTGCAGGCTGCATTGGGCAACAAATCACTTTCAGTACATATTTCTTCACTTTCTGCAAGGGTCCTATTGGTCACTATTTAGTCTGGAGCTCTGTGGTTCCTGACTTGAACCCTCCTTATTCCCAGGACATTTGCTATTTGCAAGTACTTTGACTAAGTCTAAGAGGCCATGTGTGATGGGGTACCCAGGAGAACACTCTCAGTAGATGAGCTGGAAATGAGGTTCAGCCAGGTAAGGGTATCTTTTAGAAGGCAGTGGGTGTGAGGACATGCATTGCTCTGGGAATGTGTGTGAGATCAGATCAGCTTGTGTTTGCAGGCAGGCATGTTGCTGAAAGCTTTGTGTTCTGATCCACAGGCAAGTAGGGAAAGACACGGACCTTGCATGCATTTTTTTAACCTCAAAGCCCACTTCCAGTGACACACCTCCCCAAATATGACCACACCTCCTCAGATTTCTCTGTGAAGTAGAATATTATAAAAAAGCCTTTCTACCTTGTCCTGGCAGATTCCATAGTTCTTTCTTTTGTGTCCTGCTTGTCCATTTTGATCATCATACTGTCAGCAGCCGAGACAAGAACACTTTCTTTTCCAGTGACTAACTTTGCCACAAAGAAATTCAACTCCATATGTAGTTTCTTCAATGCCCACCATCTTCTCTAAAGTAGATTGGTGCTGCCAGGAGTAGACATGTCTCATTGTCATAAAAGTAAAAAAGAACCTGTGTTATTAAAATATTTTAAATGACATATTCTATAAATTTCTGAAGTGTTTTAAGATGACCTATCTATCCAAAATATATCTGTTCGTCCATGAAAACATACCTAATATGACTATATGTTTGATTGTAATGTCTAACTACTAACTTGAATTTCTTTATATTCTAATTAGTTGGTAATAATAACTTTCAAGGACTAGCAACTTGTATTACATTGTTAGATGATTTGTATAGGTACAATACATTTTCTTTAAATTCTTTTTTAAATAATTGATTTGGAACCTAAAGGATAGATTATTATACAAACAAAATCATTAGAGACAATGAAGTAAACTACCTCAGGATTACAGTTAAGTATATTTTTTTTTCCTAAACTGAATCACTCACATAATTGAATGATTCTAAAGGATGGAAGATCTTTTATTTTATTTGTTTTACAAAATACTTAGAATACAATTAGAAAATGGTGGGAAAACATTAAACATTCTTTTAATGAAAGTACGATCCCTACCTGAAAATTAGCATGAACTACTAAAAAACATTTGTATACTAGTGGAAGGTCAGCACTGTAATGTAGATGTATATTCATTCCTAAGTGCCCACATCTTACAGGCTGGGGCTGGTCTCTGGGTTGCTGCTACTGAAGAGTAGAAATCTTCATCTGAAGGGAAGATCTGTCAGGTATATCCTTGTGTGAGGCACACGCTCTAAGCTCTATACACTTATTCCATGATGGCTGTCCCCTGCTAGAAAGTGAAGCAATGGACTAGCCAGCTTCAGACTGAAAACAAACATCAGTCAGAGTAATCCTTTCTCATGTAAATCAACTGCCCACAAGAATTCATTAGAACAGCAAGAAAGTGGCTAATACAGTTATGTATATAAAGAAAAGTAGATTGGAGTTGGATACAGTTATGTGTATGTGGATATTTGTTAGGTATTTAATGAATCCTGAGATATCAGAGAAACCACACAGTCAAATCCTAGGCAGACAGCTCAGGAAATCCTTGATCCTTAAATACAAGGATAAACAGCTGAGTCAATCACACACACCTTTAATCCCAGCACAGGGAAAGCCAGGAGTGGGGACCAATACCCTTAATCCCATAACTCCAGAGAGAGAACTTTTTCTGTTTCTGTGAGTTCAAGGCTACACTAATCCTAACCTGGATGGGACAGGGTATATAAGGGCTGTAGAAACCCAGCAGAAACAGAAGTGACAAGGAGAAGTGACCAGGAGTGAGACTGAGGAAATTGCAAGAGAGCTGGGTGAAAATAGACTGTGGTGCTTCCTCTCTCTGATATTTCAGCCTTCCCCCGGATATTTCGTTCAGAGTCTTCTTTTATTACAACCCAAATTCATGCCACTACATGTATATAAAGAAAAGTAGACTGGAGTTGAATACAGTTATGTATATAAAGAAAAGTACACTGGAGTTGAAGATGAGGACATTTTACTTTCTGTCTAATTTGATTTATGATTTTGAAATATTCAGTGTATAGTTGCACATTAAAGATCTACATTCTAAATACCCAATATCTTGGGACATGATGTGTTTTGCAATTAAGATTTTTTTCCACCTAAGAGAGCACCCTATTAGAGCTGAAGATACCCTATTTTTAACTGTTGAATCTTCATAGAACACAGACTGTAATGAGTCTATATAAATTCAAGGATGATGTCAAAGTAAAAAAAAATGTATAAATCTCAATTTCTCAAGAAAGATTTTGGGGGACAGGGGGTTGTTTGTTTGCTGCCTTTTCAATAGTAGATAAAGAATTGTGAGCCTAAGAACACTAAAGGATATGCATATGTTTCTTAAGCAGAATTAATATGAAACCCGCAGGACTTGCCTTCCATTTAATACGCATGCCCTCCTTTCTTGGTGAGCATGCTCCATGGTGAAGCTCCAGATGATGCTTGCTGACCAAAGGCACTTTCCCTTTTGAATTAACAAAACACAAGTATCCCTGAAGCAGTAACTACAGAGACAAAATGTGAGTGCACAATACAGCTTTGATTTGGACTGAGATGAAAGTATTTATACACACGTGACAGAGAACATAGACACCAGCATTTTAATTTGAAGTCTGCACAGAAAAGAATTCATATTCATTGTGTTTGACAAATCTCCCACTCTGCCTCTTTTGGAAAGAATTACTTCAATAAATTTTCCCATGGAGCATCTTAATTTTTTTATGTCTGGAAAAAGAAAGTCCTCCATCTCAGATGAACAGAAAATCAGATCATAGGCAGATCATTACAAGAGGCAAAAAATCCAGAGGAAGCCATGAAGGCTGCAAAACCCCATGGAAAGGGAGCAGCCATGTCATGCCAAGGCTGGAGGATGCAGAGGTAATAACGATGTCTGCTGCTAATGAGCTTTCAGCTATGCAGTCAGGAAGTTCTAAGTGGGTACAAAGCAGGAACAAGATAGAATTGCAATAGCACAAAGAGGCGCATATTAGGCCCTTCCCAGTCTTCCGGTAGAGGTGTGATGGGAGGACCTAGTCACTAGGAGACAGAGTCAGCACTTTCGGTCTGTGCTGAATGGCAGATGCAGTAAACACTGGTTAAGTACCTGATAACCCAGCTACACCATCCTGAATAGCCATCCAAATGACTGCACACCTCCTTGCAGAAATATCTTTATAATCTTTTCAAAGTAGTAAGGAAGCAGAAGTCAACCTGAATGTCTAGCACTGATGACTAGATAGTGAAAATGTGCTTTATGTACACAGTGGAATTTTATTCAGCAGGAAACAAAGTTAAAATCCTAAAATATGCAGGGGGTGCTGAGTGTAACTAGAAAACATTGCAATGAGTAAAGTAACCCAGGCCCAGAAAGAGAAATGCTATATGTTCTCTCATGTGGGTTCTAGCATCTGGTTAATAAAGATACGTGTGGGAGTGAGTGGGAATAAATGTGGTTACTGGTCAGGTAATATAAAGAAACAAGGAATGGGGACAAAGAGGATTTAAGGGTGGAATAAGGAAAAAAATAGAATGCATGAAATATTAAAGACAAAACAGTGGGGGCAAAGCAGGAAAGGGGCAGAGAGATGGGGGAGAATGGGTTACAGGGGTGGAGGGAGAAACCAGCTACAGCAGAGCAGGTATGAAACTGTCATAAAGAGCTCTTAATATGCAAACTAATTTTGAATATTAACTTTTAAAATGAAGTAAAAAGGAAAGGCCACAGGTGTGACTATAGTGCTGATACTTTATACACTTCTCAAGGTTCACATGTCACTTTTCAGCTGGAGCTTTTGATGGAAGATAGGGTATAGATTTGTTTTCAGCAAGCCCCACCAACCATCACCAGCACTAGCAACACTAGGAACCAAGAAAGTTGCTATCTAAGGCTGTGAGAGATCGCTGGGGATCCTGTGACTGTGACAAGCTATTCTTGAAGACGCAAACAGAAGCTTCACCTGTAACTCACCTGTGTGAGACCAAGGCTCTGACATTCTCTGGTCTGAGGGCAAGACTCGGTCAATTAATTTATGTGGTGATATGGCCAAAGTCTGATGAGGGGAGGGTTCCAGGAAGATTGCAGAGTGCTGAATGGAGGCTCAGGAGTTCTGCATCTGTGGGCAGCACAGAAATGCTCTTGGTCAAGTTTGGTGGTGTATTTGGTGCACAGTAGAGGTTAACTTCAAGCTCTGAAAGAACCTGTGGAAAGTGGGATTTAAAATGGCTCACCATGAAACTGTGAGACTCTGGGGTAGGATAAGGGCTCTGGGAATACTCTGTAAGAAATAAGTATTCATCTGCACTTAGGAGACAAGATCATAGAACTGTAAAAAAGCAGGTTAGGGAAAATGCAAGAGTCTAGCAAGAATAATAAAAAAAAAAATCATTGGGTAGAAATACAAGGACTGGTATCTAAATTTAAGGACCGGAAAACTAGATGAGGAACTTCAAAGACTCATAGCAACAAACAGGAAAGACAAACTTAACGTAACTTCCAGGAGAAGGGAATCTCCAGTGGCTTTCTGAGGCAGTCTCAGAGAGAGACAGACAAACAACAGGTTTGAAGTGGTAAGGGCAGCTTGAACTGTACGCATGAGGCCAGCATGGTATGTCCCAGCCAGTGGTTGTGTTCAGCAAAGGCTGCATACAGAATTCAAATGCAAGGCCTAGGTACAGATGCTGGAGACCAAAGTGGCCTGTCAGCCTTTGGAGATCTGCTCCCTCTGTAGAGGGGCACTTGCTGGCCTTCATTTAACTTTAAAATGTGCCTTTGTTTGGATGCTAAATTAAATATGTGCCCATCTATGACAAGTTTTCAAGACATCAATATTACTGTACAGTTGCCTGTAAAATTTCATTGACATTAAACAAGAAATCAAGGACTGAGGATTCAGTCACAGAATACCAGCCATATCTAGTACCAAACACAATGAATGACTCAAGGGCTTTCCAGAGATGCTTCTGAATTTACTATCCACTGACCCTCACAAAAATACTTCTGTGGATGGTTACTATTGATGGTCAATTTGATGTGATCTAGACTAAGAAGACGAGCATGTTTGGGATGGATTATTTAGAGTGAGCTGGTGGAGAAGGACCCACCCTCACTGAGGGGCACCATTCTGGGCTGGTGGAGGAGAGGGACTCACCCTCACTGAGAGGCACCATTCTGGGCTGGTTGGGGAGGGGGAGCCACCCTCACTAGGGGGCACCATTCTGAGATACAGAACTACATGAAAAAAGGAGGATGTGAGCTGAGCACCAGCATTCACCTCCCTTTGCTTCCTTACTGTGGATACACAGACAAGTCACTTTATGTTTTCTGTCTCGTGACTCCCTCACCACGACAGACTCTGTCCCCTGAATTGTAACATGAAATGAACCTTCCTATCCTGCATCGCTTCTAGTCAGGTACCTTGTCATACTAGCAAAGGATACAACCAATACAGTTCTTGACCCTTTCATTTTTCTATATACATCTCTCAAGTTTGTATCAAGTGATCAGAACACTTATACATTTTAAAAAATTGTCTATAAATAATAAATGAGCTCAACTTGTGGTTTAGTTAGAGAAGCTTTTATGATTTAGATCAAGTACATGTATTCTGAAATTTTTGATGAAACAATTAAATATTTATGAATTTTTAAAACTTCATTTCCATTAGCACTTGGATCTGATGCATGCTTTACTTATAGAGGTTTCCCTAGTCATTGATCAGGCAATTTTGAGGAAAAAAAAACATTAGAAGTTTGAATAAAATGAAGGATACTGGTAAAAGTAAAATACAGCTATGAATAATAAGTGTTTAAATAAAATGCCAGGTCTGAAGATATGGCTTTGTGAGGAAATGCTCATAGTGAAAGGACAAGAACCTGAGTTCTGGTCTAGAATCTGCATGAAAATCTAGGTGTGGTAGCACTTTCATGTAGATCTCTTCGGTTGCTGGCCATCCTGCCTCCCTGACTCAGCATGCTTCACATCAATGAAAGGCTCTGTCTCACAATACAAGGTGGAGAGTGACTGTACTCGAGGTCAGTCTCTGGTTTACACATGCACTGCACTCACATGCACACACACACACACACACACACACACACACACACACACACACACCTCATAGAATGTGACATTGGCATCACATCACAGTATGGCTTCTGAAGGCACAGTAAAAACAAATGTTGAATTTTCAACATCTAAGATGTTATATTCATAGCTAATTAAATTTTTCTTCTTTTAGAGTGACATCCTATGCACAGGTTTGACTCGGCACAGATTGGCAGGAAGTAAAGGAAACAAAGGTTAAGATAGAAGCTGATGCTGTCTGCCACTTAAGGGACTCTGGACAGACTGAACGTGGAAAGCATGGCTCATGAAGGACTTGCCCTTCTCCACAATCCCTCTGTCTTGCTAAAAACCATTAGATTACATTCCTAAAGCTAGCCACTAAGGTCTATTCTTGAATTTGGTCTTGGGGTCCTAAGCTGATACCAATCTCATATACCTACCCCTTCACCATCAGCAAAACATTATTAAGTGGTCCTCTTGATGATCTCAGCTCTGTGAATATCATGCTGTCCTCAGCAAGGCACTTACCTTTTATGAGTCACATGGCATTACTTTGTGTGGTCACCTTTGACACAAATCTAAATGTACCTGTATTGTGCAGGGCATTCTTGCACCATAGAATTAACTTGGAGTCAGGAATGTGAGAATCTCAGACCTGAAAATCAGATACCCCTGGGACAAACTCCCATGAGCAGATTAAATACAACAAAGGAAAGAGAGAATGAAAGTAGCAGAGATAAGAGGTAAAGGTTCCAGAAATTACTGGTCCACAGTTCTCATCACAGCCTACTACACATGAAAGTTCTTTGGCCATATAGTGAGCCCTGAGTCTGGGTGCTGGAAGGATGTTAGTTAAGTTCTCCTATCATAAAACAAAGAAAAAATTATCTTAAAATGAACAACAGAAAGAATTCCAGTCAACTCTTTCTCACTCATAGCTATTATGAAATGAGTTAAGGACAAAATACTAGCTGGAAATCAAGTGCTTTCTGAGCCTGAGGGTTTAGTATAAAATCCAAATGCAAGCATCCTGCACATGCAGAGAAGGACAAATGAGTATTCCATGGCCACGGAAAGGTTATGGGAGAAATTAATCACTCACTTAAGTGAAGAACAATCAATAAATGTTATTTGTGATCATTTTCTCATAAGCCTCAGACAGAACACATCCACCTTAGTAGAGGAAAATCAGAGGCGTACGTAAACCTTAGAGGCAGTGGACAGAAAATAAAGCACAGATACTGACAAGTGGGGATGAAACTAACCACCTTAGCCACAGGCTGAGAAAAGTGAAATAATACAAGATGGGGAATATAAAAGATGATGTATGCACATGTAATAGACACATGTGTATAATGGGTTAGAAGGTACAGTTAGAAAATGACCTCTTTAATAGCAACAAGAAAGAAAGAGAATAATGTGTACTTAAGTAAAACATAAACTGGAACCATATAACCAGAAATTAAACTTTTTAAATGCCACTTACAACAGAACCCAAATAAAATATTTATGTATAAATTTAATAAAAAATGCACACTGTCTATTTGTGCCAAACTATAAAATTCTAAATTAAAAATACAAGTATATAAATAGGTGCTCTAAACTTATAAATTAGAATACTTGGTATTGCTAGAATATGTTATTCAGAAACTTATTTATTAATTCATCACATTCCCCCCAATTCCTAAGAGAATATTTTATACATTTTGATAAACTAATTATAAGATCTGTAAGAAAGAGGGCAGGACCTAAAATGCCAAGATAATATGTTTGCAGTAAGAAAGGAACAAGGGAGTCTGAATGAGCTGGGCACTGAGGACTAAGGAAGACCTCCCATCCCTTAGTAAGCCTTCCTCTGGAGACAAAGCTCTGTCTCAGCCCCACCTTCTGCACCTGAGTTTATTTTGTTGCCTTTTGAGGAATGGTTAGCACACACAGACAGTGCTGGCTTCTCTTAACCACTTTACAGTGACGACAGTAAATGAAAAACAAATTGGAAAGGTATGAGACGGTAGCAGTTTGCAATGAGAAGACACACGTAAGTTGGTGCCAGAAAAATTATGGTTGGTAAAAGAATCAGGGCCATTAAAAAGAACACAGGCTCTGGTGCTAAAACAAAACAAAAGATGTTGTGAAGTCAACCCAGAAATCCCTCTGGATTCCATTCTAGACTCAAAGGAATAAAAGTTTTAATGGATTTGAAAGACTCAGATTTGATAAGAGATCTCCAGGGCTGCTTTCCCACACAATGCCACCTGGAGAAGTGTTTCCCCACATCTATACATCTGAACATACAGAGAGATCTATATTCGTGGAGATAGGTCCACACAGAGAGGTCGGTGTTCATGGTTGAGGTGGCTACTGCTGAGGCTGATGGCAGACCTTGGGACTGTGCAGTGTTTGTTTTCAGACAATCAGGGAAAACATTAACTAATACAGATTCACATAGGACTGTGATTTGTCTGTTTCCAGTCATTCCCCTTTTTCTACACTCTCTTTCTCTGTTTGGAATGAGTATGTTTATCCCATGTCATTGTCTGTGAGAATTGCATTGTTCTCTTTTCAGTTTTGTAGAGGTGTGAAGCTTAAAGTTTGCCTTGAATCTCAGTAGAAACTGAACCTTCGGACATTGTTGGAACAAGTGTCCCTGTGGGACCCTTTAGGGATAGACTGCATGCATTCTGCATTTGGGGTGTATGCAAAGCTTATGGAAATCAGAGGAGAAACATTAGTTTGTAAATACCATATTCCTGCTATTGCTCAGCCCTGGATACAGCCTGTCTCAGACCTGGGGCTTCTTGGAAGTGATTGACTCATGAGGTTTCTGTTTTCCTCCATGATTACTGAACAAATAGATTCAAAATCTTAATGGACTACTGGGAGGTGGTGGAACTGCAGAGTGAAGTCTGACTGGAGGAAGTAGATAGCTGGATGCATGTGTGATCCAGTGTCTTGCCTGCTTCCTTCCCAGCCTATCCCTTGCTCTGGTTCCTCTCTAGTCGGAGGTGAGCAGTTTTCCTCTGTCGATCCCTTCCTTCCTTGTTTCTCCCAAGATGCAGGTCCATAGACAGTGGCCATCCAGCCAGAGGCTATAACTTTAGAAGTTGTGAGCAAAGGAAGGTTTCCTTTCTTTAAATCATTTGTTTCGGATTCTTGACACGGTAGCAAGTCTGATGACTACCGTCCTTTATGTGAACTCTTAAAGCAAGCCCCTTGGATCTGCCCTGGTAAGGACCCGTCTGAGAAGTAGGAGCAGGTGTGGGTCCGGTGTGGGCACGAAGAGTGAAACTAAACAGGTCCCAGGATGCTCAACTAGCCTCATCCATCCTGGACCTTTATGGGGATCTCTTCCTTGGTGATTATTCATTAATCATAATCCTCACTTAGGAACACTGTGACATGCCACAGAGCTAACATCTCATTACTGGTAAGACAGACTCCGTAGGCTGCCTTCCCAGGAAAATGGGGAAAGCATCTGTTGTGAATTCTGGCCTGTCTTCAAAACACACTTCAGTGCCCCAGCCCCAGAAGTGTCTTCCCAATGGTCCCAGAAAGCTGTGCTCTTGGCTCCGTTGACACTCTGTCTGTATATATTTGTTCTCTTGAGCTGTGGCTGTAGCCTGGTAGCAGAGCACTTGCCTGGCATCTCTGAGGCCCGGTGCCCAATCCCCAGCAGTGGGATGCATTTGTTCCCTCCCATCTCCTAAAAACAGTAGCCCAGTCACTAAATTATGACTAAAGTATAACCCACCATCCAAGCCTTTGAAGAAATGCCTTTGGTCTGTGCATTTCTGAAGGCTCCAGTTTCTCTCGGCATCCACGAAGGGCAAAATTGCATACTTCACTTTTGGCCTAAGTTTTCCTTTTTCAGTATTTTTTTCTTTTTGTCATTACTTCACTCTGTTTTGTGTTTGATGTTCTTTTGCCTTTTGTTTTGTTTCCTTTTTCTTTTTTCTGCTAGCTTTGGTCCTTATGGTTTTGATCTTAGCTGTTTCTACAGTGTTGAAGATCAAACCCAGGACCCCACAGGTACTGGCTAGGAACTCTGCTATGAAGTAAAATCCCAAGCCTCTGGAATGTTTTTTAAATATTTTTAAACGTAAGTTTTGAAGGCTTGTGGACAGGAATTCAATTTACAAATTTACAAATTTACAATTTACAAATAGACAACAACATAAATGCTGGTTCCAAAGCAGCCTTGTCCTACAGGATAATGAACCAGAAAACTGGTGATTTCTGTTGGTTTCAGGGGTGGTTTCAGGGGAGCCTTTCACAGCAAAAGGAAAATAAATAAATCTTTGTATTCCTGTTTCAAAGTCAGTAAAAAAGGAAGCTTTGATGTCACCTTACAAATGATCAAAGTTTCTTAATTTTACACAGTGATCTCTTCTTTGTCTCAATAACTTTAGATCATTGTAAGGACAGAAAGATGGTATGACAGTGTATATCCTAACCTTTAAAAATTCATTAATAATTTAGATATCTAAAAGTCTTACCTCTATCTCATATTTATTTTTGCCTGTATCTGGTGGTGCCTTTCTTTAATCCTGCATAGCAGATGCTTGGACTGGTTGAAATATCAAGTCACAAAAGCAAGAACCCTCACAGCCCTAGATGAAAGGAGACTAAAAAGACCCAGCAGCTAATTGCAAAGCACATTGTGACTGAGGAATTGCCACAGGCACAGGCAATCACAGACATGAGCAGTTGTGCACATGAGTTTGAGCATAAGGAGACAATGAAGAAAGTGGAAACCAAAGTGAGAATCAGTGTTCTATTTGCCAACCGAAGGTCGTACATTGTGGTCGTGTGGGTGGGCATTTTAGTCAAAGGATGGTAATGCTGAAATATTGAGAGATGGGCATTCAGAATTTCTATAAGGAAAGATCCATGACCAAAAAATGAGAAAAAGGTGAGGACTGGACACTGAAACCTCACTGTGACGGCGGCGTGCCAGCAGAGGGGAGACAGCAACTGGGAGGGATCAGGCACATTGGTTAGGCCACACACTGCTCATACATGCTTTTGCAAGTTTGGGGGGATTTTTTTTTGGTTTTTTTACATTTATTTATTTTTTCTCTGTGTGTCTGTGAATGTGGGTACACACATTCCCCAGTGTATGTAAGGTGGTCATAGGACAACTTTCAGGGGCCAATCTGTCCCTTCCTTTCATAGTTTGTGGCAATCAAATTCACACCGTTAGGCTTGATGGGCTATCATCTAGACCTGCTGAGCCATCTCTCCAGCCTCAACTTCCTTAAAGTGAGACATAAAATTAAAATCTGAAACATTTAAAATTTTTCTTTAAAATGGCTGACTCTGCCTTGGTTGATTTTGAAATGGTTTGGGTTTTTTTTTGTGCTTAAAACAATCTAAAAGTATTATTTTGCCCTTCAATTCTGATATAAAATCTTTGAGCTAAGTTTCCTGGGTGACGCTGAACCTCCTTCATACATTCCTTCATGCATTAACGACAACTAACAAATTGTATTCAGTTTCGAGGGCATGTACTTAATCATTTCTATTTTTATTAACAATTTTTAAAATTAAATCTGACAAGTTGTAAACTATGTAATGGTTACTTTAAATGTAGGGACACTCAGAACATTTTCATGAAGGAGATTTTTAGATTCTCACAGGCACATTTTACAGAAGTCCTATGTAGAGTGTGCCAGGGCTACTAATATAAAAAAAAAAAAATCGCATAACTCAAGAGAAGGGTCCTCACTTCAGAAATTTCCAAGCTTTAAAATGCAACATGTTTGAACACAGAAATCCCTTCTCAAAAGAGGGCTGTAATACAACAACTTGATAGAAGCTTCCATGACTAACTGATTGCAACTCCTGCCCAGAGAAGAGCCCATCAGTGACAATGGCTGAGGCAGTCCCAATTAGTCACCCTCTGCTCATCAGAGTCTTTGAACTGTCATCAAGCAATGATGGACAGCGGCTGAAAACCCAGACTGCCAGCTTGGCTCAGCCTAGCCCATCACCTGCTTCGTAAATGAAGTTTGTTAGAAGATGACCATGCCAACCACTTAAACATGGCTGACTGCTTTTCTTCTTGATAGGCAGGAGTAGGTAGTTTTTAGCAAACAAATGACCCAAAAACCCAAAGTATTTACTGTTTGGTTCTTTACCAACAACTAAAGTAGGCTGGAGAATATTCAAGAGAGATTTTTTTTTGGAACTATTAGGGGCTTGTGTTCTAGAGTAATTTTGAGAAAAGTGAACCAAAGTGAAGATTAATTAATTAATTTCTTCTGTCCCCACAATCCACCATCCATTGTGACCATTGTTCTAGCAGAGTTCAGGTCCATCACAGCAGGCCACCATCCCTTGTGGCCTTCAGTATGGAAGAGCTGTGGCTATTGGCTTAAAACCACTGATTAGAAATGTGGATCCCAGCCTTGCTAGAACCACAAGCTTCGTGGGGTGTCAGCTTTCCTTTCCATGAAGCAAGCAAGACAGATCCCCAAGAGCAGACCTGTGGGCTTTGAGGAACGACAGATCCCAAACAGGCTGTGCAGTGACTGGTGATCAATCTTCTACTTGCTTCCAGAGAGGGGGAGTTTCAAGAACCTAAGTGACTTTGTTATTACATATCCTCTTCAAGATGGAGTTTGTGAGAACAGTGCCACCTCTGTGTCTACTATGGGCATGCCTTCCCTAACTGTAACTCCATAATTTGAAATGGTATCCTTGAGCTTGTATTCAATAAGAATACAATGGAGCTCCCCAATGTCACTGAAAATATAATCTTAAATATCTTCTGGCAGTGTTTACAGTAACCAGACAATAAGTCCTGATTTTTAAAATGTAACCACTGCCTTTTCCACCCTCTAAAAATGAGTGTAGTCAAAGAGCCAGCAAAGAAAACATTGACCAATGGGCTCTAATACCTCAGACATCGTATGGAGAGTGGTATGATTTGGTAATCCATGGACAGCACCATGCTGTACATCTGCAGTAGGTAGCACAGACCTGTAGGCACAGCCTTGTGCATTTCATCTTGTTTCTGTGGAGATTTGGTGGCACAACTCTAGACCCCTGGAAATTCACATAGTACTTTCAAGACCAATTGCAAGGTCACCTGCCCCTCAAGTTGAGCTGCTCCTAACAGATCCCAGGCAATCAGAACTTGCCTAAACATGACAGCCACATTAAATATGCAAGTTCAGGTGGTAAGGGACTCTGACATCCTGGAAAATGTATAATTTATGAACAAACAATCCTAAACTTAGTTACAAATCCCTCACCACAAATAACAGCTCAAGAAAAATCAAGCTGAATAACATATCAGACTGAGTGAATTTCAGACATGTGGCCTCCCTTTCCACAGTGGTCTAGCATATTTTTCTAAGACTTTCCTAGTGTCTCACATGAGGCCTTGAATAATATCTGAATAAAAAGTCATATCAAGAACCCAAAATTTTATTTTAAAAAATTCACAGCTGTTATGAATTTGGGTGAAAATGTATAAAAAGTGCAATAGAGTAACAAATTAGAATTGCCATGTGCTATTTTTATTAAATTTATAGAATTATTAGCTATACACCATCAAGTTGGTTCCCAATGCTCTGTGTTCACATTGTTTGGGTATAAGACAGGGCTTTCCTGGTTTGTCTGATCAGGACTTGGCATTCTTTGCTTTCAGATGTAGCTCGAGCTGTCTTTGAACTTGAACTCCTCTTGACTCTTGGGTGCTGGGGTAATAGAAGGCTATGTCTGCATGGATATGTGGCATTCTCTATTGTTATCATTTTAAAGATCAATATTATACACTAACTGATATGAAATTTAGCAAGCAGTAGAGGCAGATTTTTATAACAACTCAAAACTGATTGTATTTCTTTCATTTTGTTGCATAATAGTATAAATATGAAGTAATAACTTATTAAGTGGATAATAGAGGATTCTCAGACATACATGAAAGACACATGTAAGTCCATTCTGAATCTCTGTATTTGTGAATATTGACTAAAAGTATAATGTCTGTGCTTACAGCTGCCACTGAAAATGGGAATTGGAAAGCAAAGCTTTGAAGGATAATGGAAACAGTGAATTTCACTTTTTGAACTTATTCTTTTTTTTTTTTCAGTTAACAGAATGTGTGACCAGTAGGCACAGTATGGAGACGTGAAGCATGTATGCGTTGTATAATGGTTAGGCTCAGCCAGTCAGCCAATGCAGCACTTCACTGGTTGCCACACTTAACAATAAGAACATTGAACATCTATTATCTTGACATTTCTCAAGAACACAGTTTTTCTCAGAAGGATCTGAAAATGCAATACCAATCGATTGCAGCCACTTCTCTGTACCTGTGATAGGAGTCAGCCCTATACCATGGCAAAACTACAATCTACTCACATAAATGCAAGCACTGAGAGGGTATAGTATGATTGACAATGTCTATAGGAGACACCAAATAAGGTCAGAGAGTATCATTGCCTGACAGGGAAAAGGGTCAGCAAATGATCCAAATTCTCAGCTACTAAAGCAGACGTTAGAAATGGAGAAAAGCTTCAACACACACACACACACACACACACACACACACACACACACACACACACACACACACACACAAACACATACACACACACCCCAGTGGGTGAGCAGCATGTAAAAAAGCATATGATCCTTTCCCTGCTTTGGCCAGGGAAGCCTGGACAGAGTAGGAGAATATGAAGCCATGCATGCCAGGGGAATCTGCACAGGGCAGGGGGGCACGATGGACATGATCATCTCTCTGGCTGAGCCAGGGAGGCCTTCATCAAGTGTGTGGAATTCCCCAATTATTTCAGTTTATGATATACTCAAAGAATGAACTAATGACAAGAGAATGTTCCTCAGTCTTTGTCCGGTTTTGCCATGAGTCTTATAAAACCCTAACAAATAACTCAATAGTTTTTCCCTCTTTGGGGACCCCTCCCAGCTCTCTGGAAGTTCTTTCACTTCTACTAATTCCTTTTCCTAATTCTCTTTAATAAAGTTCGCTTTCTTTGCTTCCTCCCATATGTGACCATGCCTTTAATCATCATCAGAATGAGACAGCAAACTCAAAAGCTGTTGCCTCAGTTGGACTTTCAGTGGCTATTGAGTATCTACTGTCCTAAGTTCCTAGAACATGAAAGATCTTGTTTCTCTTGAGCATCTGCATCTACTCAATAACACTTGGGATTGTGCTAATTGTGAACACTTAGACACATTAAAGACAGCCCTGCGGTCACAGCCTGTGCTGCACATGGTTTTGCCTGTACTTCATACACAGTATTTTTTTATGGCAGATCTTAAAATGCCTTGCACATCTGTCCTACCACTTATAGATACCCTCTTGTCTAATTTTTTCCCATGGGGCTGTTTCAGTGGAAGATAAATTACTCTCAGAATCCTTTCAACATCAGGGAATGCTCAACATGAAGAATTTCTTAGTGGTTCATTCACATTTTCTGTCATACTCTTCCAAGCCTTTATAAAAATATTTTTAGATTTATTTTATTTTATATGTGTAGGTAATATGACTACATGTACACATGTGTACCACATGCATGTGTGGATCCAAAAAAAGTCACAGGATCTAGTAAGGCACTAGATTCCCTGGAACTGGAGTTAGAGACAGTTTTGAGCTGCTATGTGGGTGCTAGAAATAAAAGTTGGGTCCTCTACAAGAATAAGAAGTGATCTTAACTATTGCACCATCTCTTCAACCTAGAAGCCTTTTAAAATTCACAATTTCTTACCAAGATCCAGTAGATTCTATAAAAGCAATTGTGAATTGAATTGTCTCAACTACCAAAACAAAACAAAACTAATGATCAGCTCTGCATTCTCTGCTTGTTACCTTATCTGAAAATAGTCTTTGTAGATATCACCAAGTTGAAGAGGCCACTGATCAGGGTGGCTCTGAGGCTAAAGGGTGTTGTTTTAACAAACAGAGGAAGATTCAGAACCACATACACACCAGGATGGAAGAGGCAAGACCTCATCCCCAGCCACCATGGTTGCATGACATTGTCGACCTTTTATACTCTGATGTCTTTGGGTACTTATAGGCTTATGTGCTTGAAATATGTTTACATTTAAACAGAGCCAGGAGATGACCCAGGATTTGTCATGAAATCATGCAGATCTGAACTCAGATCCCTAGAAACCATGTGATATTAGATACACCCTCACACATCTATAGGCCCAGCCCTTTTAAAGTGATGAGACAGAGGCAGGATACTCCCTGGGAGTTCATGAGTCAGTTAGCCTGGTATACACAATGATGAACGATGAACAAGAGACCTTGTCTCTAACAAAGTAAGAGACAACACTCAACATTACCGTCTGACCTCTCCACATGCTGTGCTATCCACACAGGCATTCAGACTCATACCTACACACACATACACACAAACTACACATATACAAACCACACACATGCACACATATACAAAGCATACATACACAGATAACTGAAAACAAAACAAAAGATAATAATATTCAACCCATGATGTACAAAGATGACCTAAATGACCTGGAAAAAAATTGATGCATATTGAAAGTCATGGTGCACAATATGGCCAAAGAATCCTTCCCAGTACAAAGCAAGTAATGGGCACACCTGAGGGCAGCTAAAAAGCAGGGGATTGATGGTTATGGATGGGATGGGAAGTGCTTACCACAAAGTCATTGTTTTATTTCAATTTTGCTTCATATTCAGGCGCACTACCATTCCTGGGCAGTTGGGAACCAGACAGAAGTCATGCAGCTCTGAGTTCATCTGACAAAAAAACCCGAGTCATTTCTTAATGTTTTTTAGCTTATCGATCATTTTTTTCACACATTAATTATGCAGTGGTACTTTACATTATTGTGGACTCTGTGAACTAGCATCTTAAATGATTATTTTCCCACGTGTGTTTATTTCTCCTAGCATTGCTTTATGCTTTACACAAACATCCTATACCCATGGAAACAAAGAGATTCTAAAGTACCCCAAGTGCAAAATTAAATACATGATATCCAGAAAATGTGTCTTCTAGTTTTATGATTTTTTTATGTTACCAAAATACATGTTTACCCTTTGTTATGTTAATATATTGCAAAACTATGCATTTCAAAGAAATGTTCTCTTTTAAATTAGTCTCATCACATTCTTCAGAGTTCTGTTGTGGAAATTGCGACCCTCATCTCCCATTGTCCAATTATTCTATGACAAATACGTATTAATGCCTACCCTGGACATGGAAGATAATTTATCACAGTGCAGTTATGCTTTGGGAGACATAAGACTGGACAAGACCTGTGAAGTGTGTGGCTTATGGTGCCTTTGCTACTAAGAAGTCAGAATAAAAATGTATTTTTTAATTTACATTTTTAGAAAGATGATTTTTTTAAATAAGTAGTTTTTAATTTAAGGACTTTTAAAATATTTGAAATGATAGCATTTGAAATATTTAAATTCACTAACAGCATTCACTTCATATTTCAGCACCCCTCCCCAAATCTAATACTTAAAATATGTTTAGAAACAAGATGAGTTAAGCTTTCTGAGACTTGGTAAATATCCAAATTGTATGCAACCATTAGGCGGTTCCCAGCATTGGAAACAGATGTTAGAGCTGTCCTTTCTATGCAAGCTTCCTTTAGGAGAGATATGCTTGTTAACAGACCGTTAAGAAATCACTTGGAATTCTAGACCATATCAACTGACACTTGAAATTGTTGTGTTTTTAAAAACCTTACTGAAAAATATTCAGAAGCCATTTTTAAAAGAAAGTAACAACTGTTAAAATTGATTATATATTACATAAATTATATATATATATATATATATATATATATATATATATATAGAGAGAGAGAGAGAGAGAGAGAGACTCATTCATCATAAAAGCCAGGGTACCATTCTTGGGTGTTCATGAGGATTGTTTTTAGACATCCAAAGTTAAATTTTTTAGCATATAATATGAACTAGGACTCTGTAAGTTCTGATTAGAAGATTTTTGAAGGATGTAAGTTTGCTCAGGACTACTGATTTGTTTTCATTCTCCTTTAGCTTTTTAAGAATGTCACATAAATTGGTCCTTTCACTTGATGGCATAGTGATATTATAATTTTTTTCCTTTTGATCTTTTCTGAGACAGATTCTCAAACTTGTGATCCTCCTGCCTCAGTCTCCTGGATGCTGGGCTTACAGGTATGTATCACTACCCCAGGCTCACTCTATATTTAGCAACCCTACTAGGTATGCGATAGCTTCTCATTTTTAATTTATGCTGCGATTGCACCAATATATCTTGCAAGAAGATCACTATTTTAGGAAGCAGGGTTTATACCTGGGTGAGAATAAGTACTTTGCTCCTCCCATAGTATGCAGAGTACCCTGTACAGTAGTGGTTCTCAACCTTCCTAATGCTACAATTTTTTTTCCTTCTTTATTTTGTATTTATCAAAAAAAACAGTAAAAAGAAATTAAAAATGCCGAAGAGTTAACAATAACTATACAGAGGATAGTAATCATAAGCATGGCTTATCAAGGGTGGAAATGCAAATAAGATTACTACACATATATTTTCTTTGTGTTCAGCTTTCCCTCTGAATTTTTTTTTCCATTCCTGTATATCCTTATTGAAGATCTCTTCCACCTCCCACCACATCTGATCATTTTTCTTCCCTGCAACTCCCCATCCCCTCACTGGGCAGGGAGCAGACAGTCCTATGGTCACACTGGCCCAATAATGCTTGGATCAGTCTTCACTCCCGGCCAAATCCAGTTTTGTCCCCTCTCCCTCAAGAGTGAGTCAGGTGTTCCTATAGATGGACTGGGGTTTGAAGGGTCAGTCCAGGGTGTTTCTGATCCCAAGCTGTTCAGTGGTTGTGGTTTGCTGCTTGGG
>PVIH01008389.1:0-91345 GCA_004025045.1 Sigmodon hispidus | reverse complement strand
GGCCCGCCGAGCCCTCCTCACCTCTGGTCAGGGTTCGAATCCGCCCCTCAGAGACCCCTGCAGTTGGTTTGCTCAGTTCACTCAGTTCAGGGTCGCAGTAGGGCTCCTAGTAGATTCCCTGAGCAGCAGGAGCTGCGGGTGTGGCCAGGTGCAGAGTTCAGCTGCCCCTGCTCCAGAGTGTGCTGGGACGCCGCAGAGACAAGTAAAGCATTTTAAAGCAAGATATAACATACACATAATATTGCAAAGCTCTAAGAAATGCACACGAGGGTCCTGCCCCCATCTTTCTACATCTATAAAAACAGGCCTTGTGCATTCTTTTTCCTATTCTACCTTCCAAGCTTTCCATCTGGCATCACATAGCATTTGCTCTATTGTTAGAGTCTGTAGATACTTTTAAGTTCATGATCAACCCACCACAAAGGACTCTGCTGAGAAGAACAGAAAGGCTCAGACACTGGAGTAAGCAGACCTCCAGAGGCAAGTGTTAGCAGAGCAGAGCTGCAGTTATATACATACATCAGGCTGCTGCTTGGGATGCTCACATGCCTGTGGTCCTCACTCTCAAAAAGCCTGTTCATCTTAGAATGACTTCACCCTGCAGAACTCCTCATTTACCGAACACTAACCAGGGTCTCTCAGCACATTTCTTTGTAGCATATCAAGTTTCTCAAACTCAACAACGAAGTAAAAGAGTTAATCTCTGTAATCAGACTGCCTATGAAATCATTTAACTGGTTTAATATTTAAAACAACAGTTAATATTTGCCCTATTAATAGGGACTAAAAAGAGAAAAAAAAAGTGACTGCCTCACAGACATCAAAATAGAAAAGCTGAATTAGGAATAATCTCTGCAATATATGTTCAAACACCCCATGAGGAAAATCATAAGGAAGCTTGAAAAATGTAAAAGATTTGAGCTAACAAAGAGTCAAGCTTATTCTTGATTAAAATATTTCAGTGTTTATTAAAATATTATACAAAGTTAAATGATTATCTTAGTATGATACCAATTTTTAAAAACCCATTCTCACATAAAAACCTAACCTATGATGGAGGCAACACCTCACATCATTAGGCAGTCATTTTCACAAACAGTGTTGGGTAACTAGACAGTCAACAGAAAAGACAAAATTAGACCCACTTTATACACCACTATGCACAAGAATATACTTTAAATCAGAGGTCAAAATAAAAAAATACAACAATACATCACTAAGAAAAAATATGAAGCCTTTTCTTTCTTGGGTTGCTACAAAGAAAACAGTCCTTTGTACATCTCAAAATTCAGAAGTAACTAAAACCTGATAGTTATTTTCCACATTCACTTTCAGTGACAGCAGGACAATCAGAGGAAAGAAAAATGCAGTCCCTGAGAAACAGTGTTTAGAACAGGAAAGGATCATTTTACATAACTTTTTTTTTTTTCAGGAAGCCATGTTGGCTTTATTGGGGGAATGGGTGGGAGAGGGGAAGAGAGAAATGGGAAAGGGAGGAGGAAGGAAGAGGGGTAGGAGAGAGAGCCATTTTAAATAACTTTTAAAGGAAAAACTTCCACACCTCCAGAAACATGTCTCCTAACTTGGGTGAGGATAAATGGCAAGAAGCACTCTGTCATGGGATGTGCATCTGCAAACTTGGCTCTCACAGTGCAGGGTGAACACAATCTGAACACCGTGAAGCTTCTTAATCTAATCTTGATTAATGGCTTAAATTCCACAGATCCGGCCTCCCATCATTCTACCACAATCAGTTCAGAGAAAGCCTAGGACCTCCCTTCTCTACAGCTAACCACTGCCAGTAGCCTACCTGATCAAAATTCAAAGGAAGCAATTAACTTCAAAAAAGCAGCAGCAATGATTGTAAACAGTGAGTTTATGTGATGTTGAAAGTATAATGTAAATCCAACCATAAATATGAGCAACCTTTCTGAACTGGAAGTGTATCATCTCTTCAAAGCCGCTACAGTAAAGAGTAAAGTGATAGATATAAGAGACTGGCAGCCTTTTATTTATTATACAATTGTACTCACAGGAAAACTCTACTATGAACTATATACCAAAAAAGTAAAAACAAAACACAAAAACCTCAGGAAGACATGTTACTACTAAAACACAACACAGGAACTTTAGGAACCCTTGCAGCAGTTTGTTGCTTCATGTTTAGATGTAGTATCCACCCACAACTTAACAGGCATGCAGAGAACAGATGCTCTGGCTTCTTAAAATGACCCAAAGTCCACAACACCAGTGCCCCCACACACATACACCACACTACACACTATACACACAGATACACAAAGATAGAGAGAGACAGGGACTGAGAGAAAGCTTTTCACACATTTAAACAAACACCAGAGCCACAAGGTCATTAGCACCACTGGAAAATGCTGCTGCACTGGCAATCTCCATCAAAACATCACCAGGCTCAGTGAGCTAAAAGCATCTATGCAGGGCCTCAACTCTGTCTCTAAGTGCAAAAGTGCTTAAAAGGCATCCCCCCTCAGCTGTGAATCTCAAATGATTTCTGCATGTGCCAGGCTGTACACAATATTAATACTGTACATAACTTCTAACTACCAGAAACCTGACCAGTCGCAGACTAAGCACAGAACTGGATGGGACATGGACTTGGAACCATGACTCCTACGTAACACCAGACTCAATATGAAACTCCATAGATTTTTTTAATAGAAAATGACAAATATTCCTAGCATCTGACTAGATTCCTAACTTAAAAACACAAATAGCTCATAAAGAAAAGTTGTCATTGTCAACTATCAAGCACCTGGTCATCATTAGTGCTACAGAAAAAGATAACCTAAGAGTGTGCTGTACAAATACAACTGTGACTCAGAAAGTGCCTCAAGTACTTAGGCCTTTCTAATTGCTGACACATAGCCTCAGTCAAATAGATATCAGCATTTTATATATATATTTTCAAAGTTCAAATGATGAGGTGTGTTAAATTGTATGAAATGACCATAAAAAGTTATTTAAAAAATAAGAACACTGTTGAATTAAGAACAATTTTCAACAGGTTTCAAGTAGTTTTCTACCACTAGATTATCATCTCTGTAGACAGCATATTGATGAGTATGTCATGAATATATGCATTCTATGACTAATAATTTTAAAAAGCATTTACTGAAGAGGCAATCCACAGTGATAAACTATGTGCTATATGATAGTTTAAAAGCATACAGCTATTTCAAAAGATCACTTTATCATCAGCCTTTTCTAAATGAAAATAATTCAAAAGAAACACAATAAATAGAAATATATTAAGCATAACTTTTCATTCATCAAAATACATAAGCCTAAGCCTAGTCCAAATTGCAACCTTAAAGAGTTTGAATGCATGAAGTCATGACTTTACAAAGCATATGGAAACACACAATATGCACAAACAGATACAAACAACAGAGCTAGCCAGTGTAAAAAAGATCCTTATTTGTCTAAAATGCTTTTTTAGTTAGCAGGAATTATATTCTGTTTAATAGAAATTGCATATTTGTAGTAACTTGCTTTATCACTAAAAGTCATGTATGAATTATAGCCACACTAACAAAATAACTACAAGCAGATTCAGATGACTTCCAATTTCATAGCTACAGCCCTGACCTCCCCAAGCTCCTTTATACAACAGTCTCAACAAAGCCACTTGATACTTAACAGGAAAACAAGTTAAGATTATAGCATATGTCCACAGTTTTGGAACTTGGGAGACTAAGAGAGGGAATCACATGCTCCAGGACACCCTGGACTATGGGGTGAGATGGTTCACAAAACCACAAGGATGAGTAGCAAAGAGATGCCTGCTTCCTGTCTGTGGTTCTGCTGCTCCCCAGCCTGCCCCATAAAAGCAAATGGCACTACCATTTCCAGCTGTTGGCCTCTGTTCTTCACACTCTGAGCTACCTGTCAGCCAAGCCTGCTGCTAAAGCACACTCTAAGTATGTCCGCTTCTATTTTGTATAAAAAACCACATTGGAAAAGGAAAAAAATAATAAACTTGTTTGTTTTTTACTCTAGTGATATCTTCAGACAGCAGGAACAAAAAAGTGAAGAGCTACTGATTTAAAACCTAAGGGCTAGAAGAACAATGAAGCTAATGCATACCGTACAGAGATCTTTATATTGCAGCTTCTGGAATTTTGTATCTGTGTTTTCCGCACACAGCTCCACATAGCCGAGCACAACTTGAAACACAGTGTTGTGAATGGCTTGAGTAAAGTGCATATGAAGTTGATCCATGGCGGTCTAGGAAAAGAAAAAAGATAAATTAATTTCATAGTCAAATAAATTTCAAATGATTTGACAAAACAGAAGAAAAACCTCATCAACTATATAATATACATTATCATCCTTACAATTAACTGTGATATAAACTGTTTGCAAAGACAGGCAAGGTTGGCAGCTTAGCAAGCTCACCATGGTGAGATTCCTTCCTCTTTCCCTGAGGATGGAACCCAAGTCTGTACTATACGAGGCAAGTGTTCTACCAAAGAACCTTTCACATAACCATGGCATCACCTCATTCAGGCTGAGTGTAAATTGTGAAATTGTGCTCATGTTCTGATCTGTAACTGGTATTCTTATTCATCCTCAACTATGTCACATGTAATAATAGTATCTCTGCTTCCTCTGTCCTACCAGATACTCATTCCCTTATATTCCTCCATGGTCAGCTTCCTGACTAATCTATCAGTATTTTCACCACTTTTTGCTTTCCCTGGATATAACCTTTGTAGCACTTCCTATAGCACCTGACAGCATCTTCACTTATAAATTTAACATGTGCATCTGTAGTAGTTTGAATTAAAAATGCCACCCATAGGCTTTTGTATTTGAATGCTTAGTCATTGTAGCTATTTAAAAGAATGAGATTGATTAAGAGATTTAGCCTTACTGAGGTAGATATGGTCTTGGAGGTGTGAGTCACTGGGGGTGGGGTCTGAGATTTCAAAAGTTCAGCTTAGGCTTAGGTTTGTGTGTTCTCTCTCTCTCTCTCTCTCTCTCTCTCTCTCTCTCTCTCTCTCTCTCTCTCTCTCCAGATGATGCAAAGCTCTCAGCTACTTTTCCAGCACCATGCCTGTCTGCATGTTGCCATGCTCCCCATCATAATAATAATGAACTAACCCCCTGAAAGTATAAGCAAATCCTCAACTAAATGCTTTCTTTTATTAAGTTTCCCTGGTCATGCTGTTTCTTCACAGCAATAGAACACTGACTAAGACAGCATCCCTCACCAGAACAGAACATATATTCTGGCACCTGAACCAATACAGCAAGTAGGTACAAATGTATATTTAATAAACACAAAACAATCTTATGAAGAAAATTAAAAGTCATAATTCTATTTTCAAAGGTCTTTACACATGCCATTCAAAAAATGCCAAGTGACAATCTTCTTGCACTTTTCTAAGCCACAGCTTAAGATATGGAAATTAGCAAGATACAAAAAGCAGGTATTTTAAGTGGTAAAGAGAATTCAAAACATTTGGTAAAGTCTTAAATTTCCTCCCAAAACATGGTACCATGTAAAAGGAAGAAAAAACAAAACAAACAAACCAACCAACCAACCAACCCTTGGACCTATCATGGTTAAAAGAAGAATGAATAAATGCATAGTCCTAGACACAGAACATATGACCCTATTTCATGGAAGACTACGGATAATGAGTGTGCATTATATGGCAGGCTTAAGCATTGGGGAAACCTGCTAGATGCAGTGGACCTAACTGACAGAAAAATGTACAATGAGCAACAGCTTATATACCATTTGAAGGAGTCAGGCTAGCCTGTCTAGGAAAAAGCAAATCCCCATATTAAGATCCACATCACAGGACCAAGACATAAGGTACAAATACTCCATGTAATCAATCTCTCATTGAATTTGATTAGTTTGGACTTCTCTTTCCCTCCTGTGACTGTTTGTTTGCAAACAGGTTTGGCTTTTGCAATGCAGCCCAAACTTCTGCTAGCAATCTTCCTGTCTCAGTCTCTCAACTATCACATATTTTTCTTAAAAATATAAAACCTGGCAAACATAGTTCAAAACAAACTTTGAGGATGTTTCAGTCACATTATTTACACTCTGAGACTCTGTTGCCCCTATTAGTTCAGCATTAAAAGTACTGTTAAGTGAAATTTTGGAAGGACATCTATCACATTGGTAACATTTAGACTCAATCATGAAGAGTGATGCATTCCTAATTATGAACTGCATTGGTTCAGAACTAACCTGTGTTTTTCCAAGAAGTCGATAAGCTTGTTGAACCTTAGTGTAATGATTAATGTCAAAATTCTTGCAGATTTTGGAAAGAGCTACATCCAATTGTTCCTATGCAATCAACAGAAAAAGAGGTGATGAGGGAACTGTTTTCAAGGCAATAGAAAAAAAGATTAAGATTATCTTTCCTTCATTTATAACTAGTATCTATTTGTCATTATACAAGTCAAAACCAAGTAGAAGTAAATTATATTTAGGCATTATTATTAAGTTTTATATTAATAATTAGGATTATCAATCTATTTGCCTTGAAACCTATGTCTAATATTTCAAAAAAAACAAAATAAGTAGTTTGTAACAGACCTTACTTTATAGTATTTCTTAGCTTTATATGTCCTCAAACATTACATAATTATATAAACTGAATGTGTGAAATTATATAATACAATGGTTTTGCAATCAAAAAGAAATAATTCTCAACCAAACATTGATTTTGAAAATACACACCCAATTAAGCTTTTCCACCTTAAATGCACTTCTTATCGGTTTGTATTTTAATGGTTTCATTTTAAAAATAATGATTTTCTACAACTATAGAATAATATTTGGTATTAAGAATTAATAGAGAGCCCAGCACACACCTTTAATCCCAGAACTTGAGAGGCAGAGGCAGGTGAGTCTCTGAGTTAGAGGCTAGCCTGGTCTACAGAACAAGATCCGGGACAACCAAGGCTACACAGAGAAACCCTGACTCAAAATAGGAAAAAAAAAAAAGAATCCGAACAAATACCGAGTTCTCAACAGAAAGCCATCATTAAAAATATTCAGAATTCAAGTCAGTTGTGTCTGTGATAACAAACATTGTTATAGTTACCAAACAGCTGAATTTATGAAGAACTTCTTTCACAAAGAGTCATTTAATAGTCTAACCTCAACAATTAGGAAGGGAATCCACAAACCTCCTGCTTATTAAAATGAGCCCCTGCTTTGGGAATACTACCAACAAAGCAGGAGGATTCTGAATATAAGCAGGAGGATGAGAAAGCTTCATGATAAACTCTTTTCTTCCTATGTCTACATTTTCAACGATCTGAACATGATTATTAGGAGGTTTTGGAATTTAGGAGGGTTTTTAACAATTAACAATTACAATGAAGCCAACTTACTGGACTAAAAGGTAAGTAACTTATAAAATAGGACACGTGGAACATTTTTCTATTATACTACAACATGACAACACATCTATCTCCAGCTTGGAGAGTCATTATTTCTAGAAATTGTGATGGATTCAAATTCTGCTTTAAGGCCCGCCTAATTCTAGAAACATTAGTTTACAAGTAGATTGATCTGACTATATACACACATTTCAAATAAAACACAAGAGACCTGAATATCGTGATCTAGGGGAGAGAAAAATAAAACAAACAGAAAATAATGCTGTGCCTGCCTACACAAATAAACCCAAAAGGAAAATGGCACAACACTTATTACAAAGCTCCTTACCTCAATTTGTTCCAAAGTATCCTGCAGCTTTGAATTCAACTCACTATCAAATAAAAGAGAGTTAGGTGTGTACCTTTAAAGACTAAATGCTAAATAATTATAATTGATGAATAAACAGCAAACCAGTACCCACAGTAAGTGCAATAACAGGAGCTACTGATGACGAGCAGGACAGTTAGACAAGAAAAGAAATGACTGAAAACTCTACAGAAAGTGAAGAATTAAAAGTTCATAGTGCACTCTAAAATGAAAAAGTTCATGGTACTAATTTAAATGAAAAGTAAGATTTAACAAATAAAGTTAGTTTCTACAAAACAGGAATAAAGAAATAGAAAACAAACTTTAAAAATACAACTGAATGAGACCATGTACCTAGAAAGGCTAACAAAAGCTATGTAAAAGAACGCGAAGCTGATAATTAGGCTTAAATACATGACAGAGCACAGCATAGTAGCAGATAAAATCTCCAACAATGTGCTCACCAAAGTGATCTCCTCTAACAGCCAACTATAATCAAAAGCCAAGCGGCTTCTAAGTCTCTGTGGCAATTTAAGAGCTAAGAGCAGCTGAGAAAATCTCACAGGAGGTTAACTAACTGTGAGGCTGGCTCCAACAGATACCTGGCAAAAGGGATATTTAAATGAAGATAAACAAAATTAAAAAAAAAAAAAATAGTTGGTACCTGAGTCCACTTAGTCATTCTGGAAAGGGAAAAAAATATATATAAAAGAAACAAGCAGAATGCCCGAAAAGACATTTTAAATCAAGACAGACTAAATGTGGAACACATGGAACTGTCAAGCAGAGCTCAGTGGAGGAGACTTTCCAACAGGCTCTTTGGGAAGCTTTACAGACTACTGCTGTTCACACTCAGGTTGCCTCTCAGCAGTTCCAATACTGTACACATCTCTAGTGAGAGTGCACACACAATTCTCACTGTAACAGACAAAAAACTCAGTGTTTTTTGATATTGATATTATTTCAATTTAAATAGTTGATACTTTTAAATTATATATTACCAAAAAAGTCTCAAGTCCAATAAAATAAATTCATTCTCAAAAACACTGACAAGCTTTTAAAATTAATAAGAATAACTAAAAGACTTAGTTCAATACATTAAAATATTGGGTTTTTTTCAGTGTTATCTGATAATGATAAATTTGACTCTCAAATTCCTGGTATTCCATGCAACTAGGATACAACAATTCGCCACAATATCAAAGCACTCTTAATAGCTTAAAGGCAGAAAAACACATCAAAAAAATGAAGAAAGTTTGCTTCTGATGTCATTGCCCTTTGAAGAAATTTTCATATATATATATATTTTAATAAAGAGGTCCATTCATTGTCAAAGCATCCTTGACAACACTATCCTCGTACTACAGACCTCCATGGGCTCCTTGTCTGTCTCCTTACAGAGCTTCTCAGTGCAAGCCACAGAGAGAAGGGCATGCAGACAGTCGCACAGGCATATTTTCACCTGAAGTCAGATGCTGGCAGTTAAGTTCTCTGGTAAAACCAACACTCCTTAGAACCTCAGCATTTCAGGGTTGAAGTCTTAGAAATATTCACATCTTTAGCCAGAACTGACTCATGGTATACAGCAGAATCCCACAAAGTTAAAGAAATACTTACTAGCAAAATGCAGATTTTCCTTATAATAAAAAAAAAAGCCACTCTAGAAGAAGTTCTTCCAGGCCCATGAGCCCTCCTCCTGCCCTGCTCCCTGGGGTCTTTATCTGCATTTTCATGTTTTTGTTGCCTGCCTGGTTTTTAAACACTAAGAAGTTTGCAACACCTAAAGCAGAAGTAAAATCACATTATTGTCCCATGTTTAATAAACACTTTCGTAGCTTCCTAAAAATACGAATAAAGCAAAAGTCAGCATGGAGTGTGAGACCCTAAACTTCTCCTGAATTCACCTTTCAATACGTTATCCTTTATCCATATGGACTGTATTCACTTCCCTAATCAAATCCAAGACTTCTAATCTCTACTCGTGCTCACAGTTTTCACAACTAGATACCTCTTTTGCCAGACACCCATGTACTTTCCAGTCCTACATGTCATCTTTTCCGAGATCCTCTTCCACTCACTTCCTGTCCTCTCTATTAAACAATGGTATCTGTGACTGTGTCTCCAAGGGCACGCCTCCAGGAGACAGTCTTTCCTCAGTGACTGCTCACGATTAAACTGACTACCGACTTGGTCAACCAGTAACAAAAATCTGTGGGTCAAAATTCAATGAAAAAAAAAATTAATTAGCTCCTATTTTCTACTTTAATAACTAAAATCATAAAGACAGAAGGACAAGAAGAAAACAGCCCCATTAGACTCTGCATCTGCAGGTACTTCAGCAACAAAGAAATAAACAGAGCTACAGATACTCTCCTCTACCAAGTGAGCTGCAAAGTCCACCTGAGCCTGGGCTAGAGACAGAAGAAGGAAGAAGCACAGCATAGGGGACTGCAGAACTAGCAATCACGTTCTTTTAGGGAACAGCCTCACCTGGGAAGAAAAAGAAGTGCTTCTAAATTCATTCACACACTCATTCAGTCACTATAAAAATGGTTGTTTATCTATAAAATTGTAAGTCTAGCTGTTATTGTTATTGCAGTTATTATTTATAGCTACCACATTCTCTTTCTGTGAACATGGTAATGTAAACAGCAAGTAAAAGACCATAAATATAAAATCTAGAAATCAATTTCATTTTATTAAAAAGGCTCTCAAAATCTCCAACTGCAGTTTGACCATAATTGACTACTAATTAAATATACACAGAAAGAAATTAGTGATAAAGGAGTGGGCATTAGCTGTGCGGCTTTTAAAGAAGTCCTCGGGTATCACTTAGAAATGTGAGTTCAAGCTATTTTAGTCACTTAATCAAAGTATATTAAAAAGGATTTACCCATAAGCATTTTGATAGATAAAAGCTACATTGTGGTTAAAAAAATAAGATGGAAGGCTAAAGAGCTTTTAAAAGCCATCTGCAAGCCCAACAGAATGAATTGAATGCTTCTGCTGACTCCAGGCATCACTAGAGAAAATGTAAAAATAATGTACCCATAAATAACTAATTAAGTGCTTTTATGTAATTGCTATACACACACACAGAGAGAGAGAGAGAGAGAGAGAGAGAGAGAGAGAGAGAGGGAGAGAGAAAGAGAGGGGTCTTAAGAAGACCGCAAATAAATTAAACTTTTGTACAAATCTAATGATACAAAGAAACAAGAGAGAACACAAAAACTTAGCATTTTACTGAACTTTGTCTAATCTGGTACTTACAAGCCAGGTATTTCAAGTCAATTCCCTTTAAAAATCTCTGGGTATCAGTTTGTATATAAGGTAGGTTAACTCCAAAAGACTTCTTCCAGCTTTACAATTTCTTGAGTCTAACACATGCTGATCCTGTTTCTTAATTATCACATCTTTCTATAGTTCAGGCAAGTTCTAAAATTTTTAGAATGAATATAAGTAAATGAAATTCCAAATTTATAGTTTATATCCATGAAAATACTTGTCTGTTTAGCTTAGAGCCACCCTTGAGAGTTCCAATCTACTCATGGGAAGGAGAATTTACCCACAGACCTCAAAGAAGACCTAACTTCAAATGCTGTAAAACTGACGACCTAGAGATATCATGGAGTGTCTGTCCTACAACCTTCCACAGCAGGCACGGTGCCTACTACATCTATTAAGATGCCTGGTTATAATGCCTCTCTGTCCTCAATCTGTTCACAAGTCCCCTGCCTAACTTAACACAATCAACAAGCACAAAGCTTGGAGTCAAACATCTCCAAACTGTATGAATTCTTAATCTTGGCAAATCTGGGAGAACAAAGAAGAAAAATTCTTAGCACAGATGTGTTCATAGCTAAAAGTTGTGAACATTTACTGCATAATTTAAGTTCACAAGACTGTCAAGATCATTGTCTGAGAAAGAAAATAATAAAGGTTCCTTTAAACATTGTGTTATGGTCTAAGTACAATACTCAACAGACTTCTGAAATGCACAAACTTCTCGACACACGGCACAGAGCTCGCAGGGCCTGCCAAGAAGTTTCTCTCCAATGAAGTAAAAAGTAATAAAGTAGTTATGACTTTTGGGATAACTTTCCTTGAAACTAACTTAGATAAATTTCAAATGAAAAAGAAATTAAATACTTCATTCAGATACACTTTAACATAAACTCATTCTGAATCTTATTCCCGGTAAATTTCAACTATATGTCAAATTTCAACTCCATGTCAATCAAGTCAAGAATTTTCAAATAACATTGCAGAAACTCTCTCTCAGTCATAAAGTGAACAGAATTGAACTGTGGTTTATTTTATTAAGGATGCTGAAATAGAGCACATCTCAACAAAGACACACAAGAGGCACCTGTTGCCATTCGTTTTGTAGCCAAGTGAGTGCTTCAAGTCTCCCTTGGAACAGCGAGTGCTAAAATAAAGGCATCTTATATGAGGTCTCCCACTCATGACCACTGTTTCCTTATGTAAAAGCAAAATTCAAATTCTAGTTTTCCTGCTTTCAGAATGTTAAGAGTCAGTCCAAAGTTGTCCCTAATCTACTAAGCACCTCCTCTTAGACACTAGACCTTTTGCTCAATCTCAACCTTTCCATTTGATTTCAAATAAAGGGGTCATGTGACCAGAACCCCTCAAACAATCAAGATTAAATTAAGGCATGGCCAAGCAGATATATGGTTCATACAAACCTGACTAAAATTTTTTGTAAAAAAATCCATCAGAATGCAAAAATGTTATAAATCATGAAGTAGTTCTCTTATAGGCATTTCAACTAAGGGGGCAGATGCAGTGACACACACCTTCAATCCCACAACTGTAGAGGCAGAGGTCCAAGTCTGAGGCCAGCCTACACACATGGTAAGATCCATATCACCTCTATCAATCAACTGGTTGATAGATAGGTAACTGTATATAAATAATTGTAGGAGGATATTAATAGGTCTCTAGTATTGAACAAGAATGAAAGGCATAGTACTTAAAAATTCGAGTATAAAGATTTGATTGTAAATTAAGTATCACTCCTAAGATTAATAGAGTGTCAAATTGCTTTTTATTTTTTACTAATCCTCAGATCTAAAAACTGAGGATTCACAGGATCATCACAGGACACAAAGCCTTAGTACCATAGAGCAAGTTCTGCATTTTAGAGCTCTGTTGCACAAAAGACAGAATGTCACTAATAGCTGAAGACAGTCTTTTTCAATATTGCTATAGAAATAAAACTCAGATGTTTTTATCATAGAAAATCAAATATTTGAGGTCATACTAGGTTAACTGACTTGATTTAATCATTCCATGTCAGACAAAAAAATCATAAATATATAACTGTTAATACATAGAACTATAGATCAACCTCAAAACTGAATAATTTTTTTTCTTATAAAGAAAGAAACATGTTTTTCCCAAGCAGGAACAAGGAGTAGCATAAAGAGATGAAGTGCAATGGGGAGGTGCAGCGCTAGACACTGCTAGTGTGTGTGCTGCTCGGAGGCAGAGAACCCCCTTCCCCAGCAAATAGCCCTACAGAACTGTACATTTAGATAAATCACAGGTTAAAAACCCAGCTCCATTCAACGCTTCTCTTAGGGACCCAAAGGTGAGCTCATGCTACCCCAACTTTCTTGGTACATACAAGTGCACCTCTACCCATTTAAAGAAAAAGACAAGCCTCACACATATCACCTTCACTCACATATACAATGTATACTTTCTGAACACTGCATCATATCATGTAAAATAAAGTAACTTAATTTCTATTGCCATTCAGATCACTTAAATTTCATGTCTGATAACATCTCTTCCATATATCACAATATCCATTAATATATAAAAGTTCTTGGGAGGTACTTCCTGCTAACTTCAAAAAGCCCAAATATGAATTACTTTCAGACATTTTACAGTCAAATCTTGTTATATAAGACATTTACTTTAGCATAACTAAAATAGAAATTTTAATTAATGGAAAGTATAGTTTCAACAGCTAACCAGCTTCCTCAATTTCCTGCCTCCAAACTCTAGATTCATTCTTTCCTCCTGTAATAAATAGTGACCTTTGCAAAGTCAATCCTTGCAAAGTCCTGGCATTTCATGTTCTATTTTACTTTCCAATTCTTATTCTTTTCCATCAATTTTCAAATATTCAAGTTTCTTTCTTAATTCCACATTTTCACAAAATTTCCTCATTTTACAACCTACACTTCAGCCAACACGTCCTAGATCTAAACCCAAAATAGTTAGCCATGACTTGTTTGTTGATAAATAAACAGATATTCTCATTCCTCATTTTCCCTGGGATTTCTAAAACTCAGATTTCCTTCACAGTGTAGGAATTTCTCATCTCTGACTTGTATTTTGGCCTGACTATCCATCCTTCACCCCTTCGTCCTCAGGCCCTCATAGGAGACCCCCAAAGGCAGCTCCTGGAGGGCAGTGAGCTCTCAGTCCTTGCAGTACATGGGCAACTATCTTCTTTTGCACCCTTGTTCTAGTTCTACCTGCTCCACTAGGAGCACACACACCAAAGGTTTGTGCCAACCGACCACTGTGTATGCTTTCCCACAGTCAAACATAAACACTCAGGAAACACACACTGCCTTGATAATTTCAACCCCACAACCACCATAACAAATGTGCCATACAAAACAAAGCAAAACAAACAAACAAAAAACCTGAATGAGTGCTCTATGCTATTTTTGGAGCTCAGAACATGTTAAAAGTTTCCAAGTATCTATCCAAGGCCCTGGGTGCATTCCCAACTTTGTAAAGTACAAGTATTAAAGAGAATGGAGGAAGGAGGGAAGAAAAGAATGCCTGAGAATAGTCAATATACTAGAGAAACTCTATTTTAATCTAGTTAAGTATAAATGCTGTTGTCAAGCTTTTTAATAATGACAGTTAATAATGGCAGCCAGCTCAGCACTGTATATTTTTAAAATATCCACTTCAAACAAAAGGTAAAACACATTAAAATACATTAAATACCACAAAGATAGTTATTATATAAACTGAAGTAATATTTAAATTTTCAAAAAAAAACACAACCATTTGAACCATCTGTACCTTTAAAACAGCTGCAATAATATTCTCAGTATTTTGATAACAGTGGCTCCTAACTTTCCCAATGCTGCAACTCTTTAGTACAGTTCTCCACATTATTATTCCATTGCTACTTCATAACAGTAAGTTTGCTACTGCTATGAATCACAATGTAAGTATCTGATATGCAACATCTGTACAATTTTCATTTGACACACCCCACCCCCGACCCCTGGTAGGGGGTCATGATCCACAACTTAAGAAACACTGGCTTAGAAGAATAGTTCTCCAGAGATGCAAGGAAGATGGGGGCTGATTTATTCTCACTTATTAGTGCAAAAAAATGACACCACTCAGACAGGAAAAGAGTATGAAAAGAGTTTCAAGAGGTGACAGGTCAGAACTGGAAAGCATCTGCTCTCCCATACCTCAACAGCTGTGCATTATTTTACTGTAGTGCCCACTTATGAACACAAATGCCAAACCAAGAACTCTATATCAAGCCTCAATGCTTCATTATATGGTGAACAAGACCTAAATAAAAATGACAGACAATACAATCAGGCTAAAACTGTATAGTGCCATACCTTATACAGCTGTAGTGTTTAAAGGTGCTGGCAGCCTTCTGACATTCCAGGCATAGCTGAATAGCTCCTGGATAGTCCTCCTCCTTAAGACAGAACAGAAGCCATTAGGCCAGAAACAAGTCCTTAAAAAGCCTGATAAAAAACACACTACTGTTGATGAGCTAACAATATGCCTCTAAACAAGTATCAGAATGCTAACAACTGATAAGTAACAAAACAGAGGCAACTAACCTCTGTCCTAATATATATGTAGAGAAAAAAACTGTGCCACAACTCTGTTCTTGTGAAGACTTGGTAACAACTTCCTGAGAGAGCATGACTTACAGGATCAGAGCTGCTTCCCAGGAAGAGTTGTTTTATCTAGCTGTTACAGTATCTTCTTGTAATGTTTGTAAATAATGTGCCAAACAGTCTGCATTCTATTCACAAGTAAGTTTAAACTGTTTCAACACCAAGCAACCAATAAATGTTTCTGAATAAATATTGATAAGTTCATAGCTTAAAACTGATTTGCTAAAACCGCACGTGACGGTCTTGGTGGCCAGCCTGTAGTGCAGCCTTCAAGAAGTAGAGCCAATTAGAAGGGAGCAGGCCACTGACGATGTGCCCAAGGAGTACACTGAACCCCCATCCTCCACTCCTTTTCTCACAATCCCTCTCTATTTCCTGGCTCCCAAAAGGTGAATGAAGTGGCATTTATCTGCTCGGTCTTCTGCCATGCTGGACCACCTCCCTATAGCCTTAAAAACAACATTACCCAGTGACAATAAACTGAAACCTTTGAAACACCGGGGAAAATCTCCCTTCTATTAGGTTAGTCTCGCAGGTATTTTGTCATAGTAATTAACTAACACAGTAATTTAAGAACACATCATTACCTACACAGTAATTTAATATCAAATGAGTATTTCCTATAAATGTCTCAGACCCTAGGTAAGTAGTTAAAGCTTAGAAGTAATGCCAATTATACACAGAACCACCAAAATATTCTTGTATGTTTGTATTTAAATCCAACATACATTCAAACACCATGACTGCTAAGATAATGACAAAGTACCTACCCCATGAAGGTCAACTGAAAATTTCCCATAATATTTAATATGTCATTAAGCTTTTGTCAGCCTTACTGTGACAGAGAATATCAAAGAGAAACAGATGGCAAGCTTAGGAAACTAATTACTATATGAAATACCAAATATAAGGACTATATTACCCATTTCACAAGTCACTTCAATATGTTAATTGTGAAATTTAATTTGGTGGTTTGGATGAAGTCAAAAGCTTAAAGCCAGCAAGCAAACACTACTTCAAAGAAAAAACCTTTGCCCAAACACACTTCACTTTCCAAATATATAACAAAAAAGGCTCAAGTACCTTTCCTGTTAAATATTCTCCTGATGGCAGACACCAAATTCACAGATGAGAACTTTGCCTTCTATGATTTTTCCTTGTAATATTAGTTTAGCATCAAGAAATTTACCAAGTTTGTGAGCTTACCTCCAGCATTTCACTTAAGCGTACATCAGTTCTTTGCTGAGAAGAAATAAAAAAGCAAAGGTCAAATCTGTTTCAACTACGAAACAATTGTTTTTTTAAGATTTATTTTTATTATTTAAATGTCTATGCAGCGGGGCAGTACGAGCATGTGAGTGCAGGTTCTTGAAGAGGCTAGAGGCTTTAGACCCCATGCAACCTGGAGTCACAGGCAGGTGTGAGCCGCCCAAAGTGAGTACTGGAAATTAAACTCAGGTCTTGAGTAGTTTAAGCTCTTAACTGCTGAACCATCTCTCTAGTCTACAAGTTTTAATTTTTAAAAAGGGACTCATACATACCAATGTTTTTATGGTTCTCAGCGACTTCAGAAGTCCAACCAGCAACTGACGCTTCCTCTGATTTGCAAGAAGGCCTAAGCTGGCCTGAGTAAAACCTTCTTTTGCAATATTCAAGTGTCTGCAGGTGAGAAGAACAGTGTGAGAACTCCTATACTGCAGGAGTATTGCCCACACACAGCAGCTAGACAAGCAATGAGCTAGAGACCGGGGTTACTATGAAATGAGGAGCATCACTCGCTCTTGGTGGGTGGACTGGTGCCAACACACCAACTACTCTTGGCCCATAGTAAGAAAAGTACAAAGGTTAAGAACAGGCATCTCAAAACAGTGCAAAGGTTGACAGAAGATTACAATCCTATGATTTGTAAATCTAGTAATTAAAAAAATTAGATTCCAGAACTAATGTAGTGTCTGTTGTTTCTTTTCTTAATAATCTGTTTCTATTGAACATTACAAAAATAGCCTATAGCAGAGAAGAGAAAGAAGGGAAAACACATTGGTTCTTCACTTCACATAGGGCAGGGATTACTAGTCCCATCCATTTTCTAATCTCTAAGGAGATCTGTGGGTATTGGCAGGTACCTTTCTGATGTAGGTTTCTATTACATGTGTGCTTACTGAAAAGTACTTGCCATATTAGAGACACAGATGAACATGAGATTTCACAACTGCACTTAAAGTAGCTTTGCGCTTAGCAAACAAACTCATGGAAAGCAATACCTCCTCCCATTTGTGCAAATAACAGCAGCGAGCTGAAGACCTGTCTGCAATGATGTAACTCTTTCAAGTTCCTGTGTGAAGAGCAGACAGGTTATGGTTTCAGGCATCGGCTGTCTTCCTATTCATATGACACTCTAGCAAAGACTCTAGTGTTCTCAATGAAAAATCGGCTTTGAAAAACAAACTAATAACAAAGATACTTCAACTTGAAAATTGTTAGTACATTACATGAAAAGTAATTTACAATACCTACTTCCAACTGATTTCCACAATAATAAATGACAAAATATTTAGTCAGTACTGTAAGGAAATCTAAATCCAACTTGTTTCAGTAGAAATCCAGACCAATAATATATCCATTTATGTATGTTTCTGCCCACCAGAACTTTACAACGTAATTAATGATATAGCAAATCACATTTCTGTTTGCTAAGAAGTTTCCATATATTTTGAAAGCTTTTAATTTTTTTTCTTCTCTTTTCAGTATATGTGTGCACCATGAGAAATTGTGCATACATACATACAATGGTAAGCTGGCAACCAGTACCCTCTGCAGTGACCCTCTATCTCCAAGACCCATAGCACTAGAGTTACAGGCAACACAGAAACACCCATACAGATACTAGAATCTAAGCTCATGCATATGCCTCAAGCATTCTTACCCACCAAATCATCTCTTAAGGTAGGGCTCTCTGTTTCTGGTGAGGAAAGAGATCCAGCTATATAGACTGAATTCCAATAGTAACATACTGTCTCTCTTTCTTTCTTTTGCTTTTTTTTTTTCCTGGAAGTGAGGACTGAACCCAGGGCCTTGCACTTGCTTCTTCCACTGAGCTAAATCCCCAACCCCGCAACATACTTTCACAATGATCCAGATTGAATTACTAATGTATACAATTGACAAGAAGTTTTCATTGGTTCTTCTACATTCAACTTAGTAAAATGTCACAAATATACAAATACACATGTACATACTATACTGTTAAAAACTACAGACAAAAGAATGATTATAATATCCTAAGTTTCAAGTAAATCACTCAACCAATTTTAAATTTTACTTCAATAAGTGGCAAAGATCTTCCTACCTTTACATAAGCAGGCTGTTTTTCAAGAATCAAATCTGCTACTTTTTTAGAGACCTACAAAAACATATAATCAAATAAAAAAAATAATGAAAAACTCTCATACTTTCCACTGTACTGAACATGAAATCTCATGTTCATCTGTGCCTATTCAAATTTTAGCCAACAATACAAGTTCCCACTGGTAACTTCTAGAACAGCATTAGAATGATCATCCTGTAAACATTTACCTAGGCTATGAAGTAAGTATAAATTAGCATAGTGGTAACATAATCTCACTAGAACTCAAAGGTCCTATAAATGTTGAGAATGTGTGCTTCATTTTCTGCCCTAAGACACAGAAAGAAAAGTACAGCCATCTTTAAGGGGAAAGGGTCTGGTTTTGAAAGATGAATGAATTTAAGACAAAACTGAGTTTACAGACATGATTAAACTATGGGGAAGAGAAGCCATTTGCGTCATGAAAGAAAATAAACAAGTCATTTGTTCCCTACTTTGAAAAGTTGAAAATACATGAGTTTCTTGGTCAGTTTGTTTGGGTTTGTTGGATGGTGAGAATGTTTTAAAGGTTTTGTTCTTCAATCCATGAATAATACTAATATGCACAGGTTAATATTATGATTTTGAACATAAGGCTCTTAAGGTTTAGGGGCCTTTTCAACTACACTATTCCAAGCTTAGTGGGTGCACAGTTAGCTCCCCTTCCCCAGGCCATATGAGAATAAACTTCGAAACATTAACCCTTTAATGTTTGTTTAATCTGCATGTAACAACTTTAGAATGATGTAAATTATTTTCTATATACACTGTTTTTGTCTAAGAAGTATTTCATTAAGACAAACAAGCTTTAAACAGCTTTACACCAGGTAGTGAAGGAAACTCAATGTTAATCCTCAATCTTGTTTTAACAATTCTAAAGATTCTGAAGGACTAACAATAACTTAATCTAGACAACACAATTCCCATAAGAAGTGTCGAGGAATCATAAAATGAAGCCAAAAAGCTCTAACACTATGTCACAAAAATCTGTCATATTGAAATGTGTGCAATGTACAGAAAGAACCATCTAAATTTATTCAGATGGAGTTCACAAAGAAAACTGAAAGTGTAGTAACTATTGGTCTGCACTGTACACACCATTCTATCCTATCCCCAACAAGATCTTCTAGCATTCCTCTGCTTTTAAGAGAAAAGAGAAGCATTTATTTCCTTGACTTGGAGACATTAGTAACAATCAAGTGTTAAATACAAATAGATTTTTTTTTTCCAAATGCTTCTCTAACTTAAAATAATTAACAGGATCACTTTATCATTACCTAATCTTCCAGTGAATCTCATAAAAGTAAGTTCAGCCTCATACAAAGAAAATATATAAGTGCAGAACTTCATGGCATTATAGGAAATGTGGGCCCAGCTATCACTGTATAAATAAAACAAGAGCCAGTAAAATTAAGCAAGGTGTTTGTTATCATAGTTATGTAGTGACAACTAAGACTTTCTGATTCTTAGTTCCACATTCTCTTTACATATACTTCAACCGTAAGACTTTTACTTTGAGATTAAAAGATGCTCCACTACAAAATCCTGGGTAAGGAAGTCATATACATAAGGCAGCCACCTGCAGGTGCTTACTAATCTGAAAGTAAGCTCTGAACTCCATGATTACACTCAGGAATCAAAGACAGTACCTCAGTCTCTAAAAGGAAACCTAGCAAAGCAATAGCAAGAAAAATGCAGCGACATAAAATACAAATGTCATCCAAATCATGATAGACAACAGGATGTGTATATGTTGATGTACAGTATTTCTTTGTCAACATCACATCTCTGGTTTCATGCATAGCTTCACCAAAAAGAAATGCTTTTACTTACTGCAGCTTGTTGTTGCTTTAGTTTGTCTCTGTATTCCTCCAATTCTTGCAGATTGAGAACAGGAGGAAGCTTCTATAGAAAAAAATAGTATACATACATATATACAATATATATAATACACACATTACTTATATATGTATACACACAAATGTAGACTAAGAACTAACCAGCTAAGTTTGGTTTCATTTCCCAGAACACTTCTAATGAGACAACTACAAACTACATGCAGCAGTGGCACATCCCACTGTCCTCCAATGTCGTCCCGTTCCCCCTGCCCCCCCCCCACACACACACGCACAACCTCCCTTGCTCCACTCCAGTCACAGAAACTTATGTATCTGTTTTCCATAATCCTCTGGCTTCAACCTTGGCCACCCTTGTACCCACTGCTGCTATGCTTCCTCCAAGAAGTCACACTCCACTTCACCTCTCAACAAAGGTGTTTACAAATGATTTGGGCCAAGAGAAATTAAGAAAAGATTCTAACATTGATCCCTCACTCTACCTGCTACCCTAATTATAAGAAATCTCAACGTATACTTTTTCCTCTGGAATAGTATGAATAAACTGAATACCACATTAACAGGCAATATTCTCAATCATGGAGAAGCAGCAGAAGAATATGTAATTGTGTATGCTGGGAAACAGATTCCAAGTTTAAATGCATTATGCTATTCTGACTTTTCTTATGAAGTCTCTATAAGTTTACTGTCAGCATTCAAACAGTTTTGCACAGAAGGCATTCAGCACAATACACATCCATGATCAAGAAAATCAGTGTTTTAGCCAAGCTGGAGTGGCATGTTTATAATCTGACTATATAGGAGGCTGAAATGAGAGGGTCACTTAAACCTAAGAGCTGAAGCTAGTCTGCACACACACCTAGAGTCAGGACCTGTGCACAAACAAAAAGTCCTACATAGCTTTTCTAAACATTTATTTTAAATTTCAAACAATTAAATTTAAAGTGGGAATATGATGAGAGGAAGCAGTAGAAGAACATGCTGCACAGTAGCAATTAGAAAGCCAAAGCACAGGAGTGCTTTCTTAACCAGCACTTGCAAGTTGCACTTAAAAACATGGGCTGACAGTTCACATTGTGACAATCACAGACTTATTAATGCTATTAAAAAATAGTAGTTCCCTCCAAATTTCAGATCTCACAAATTTGTTCCTATGCACTGAGAAAATAAGCCTTAGTTGTATTTTAATCCAAGTTTCTTTTTACCTCCAGCTCATATTTAACAATATCAAATGGGTCTGCAGAAAAATAGACTTGCTCAATACTATTAATTAGCTCTTGTTCAGCTTGAGGGTCGCTCGGCTGTTCTCGAAGCTCCCTGAATTCTTCCTTTAAAACAAGAAAAAAGAGACATAATTATAGTATATGAAACTGTTAAAATCCGCCTACACAGAAACAAATGACCTGTGTCTTCAGTCATATACCTTCTGAGAGCCATTCTGACCAAGGACACAAACTAATTAGAAACCAGAAAAACAGGAAGTAGCCAAGTACTAAAACACTGCTTTTCTACTGAAGGAAGGAAAAAAGAATTCAGATTGCATTCTGAATTGCTTGTATGCAAAAAAAAAAAAAAAAAAAAAAAAAAAAAAAAAAAACAACTTAAATGTTTAAGAAAAGAAATGCAAACAACTCCCTGAATCTATCATCAACACATGTCACAGACTTGCATCTTATTCCATCACTAATATTCTAAGATCTGTCTGACCACACATAACAAAACACCACTTCAATGTCCTCTGTGACACAGCACTGGAATTCTGGCAGCAAGCATCTAACTCTACTAGGAACCAGAGAGGGCAACTAACTATCACTGGCACACAGACAGGTTTTCAAGTTTCATCCTGTGTTCAATGATGCTTCCTTCAATGTGTACTAACACTGCAATTCTGGATCTGACTGGGTACCAAATCTGAGGATTGGATAAAAGGTCTTCTTTCTCATGATACATAATAAGACTTCCATAGATTTCTTCTAAAGAGCTTGACAGACAGATAGACATAATCCCTCACATTAGTATCCTCATGCCATACAAGTTCATTAATTATTTGACAAACTCTTGGTTAGCTAGAAAATTTCTTCAATTTAGATATCTTCTTCTTCCCACACTGGTTAATCCAGATACTATGGTAAGCTAGGTCTGGTATCACCCTAACACTCAGAAAACTGAGAGCAGCCTGAGCTATCCAGCAAGACCTCTAGGAGAAGCCACAGACTGTTTCAAACAACAGCAACAAAACAAAGATACAGTTATAATTAGTGCTTTGAATATTTCATATAACGTGCTTTGATCTTTTTCAGCTTCCCACTCGCCTTCCTAGATCCATCCCATCCTTACCTACCTGCCCAACTTAGTATTTTAAACCCATCAAGTCCAATCTGTGCTGTGCTAATATTCTTGGATGTGTGGCCTTTTGGCAGGCCATGGGCTACATACACACTTAAAAAAAACTAACCCTCCTTCTTCCAACAGCTATGAAATGCTAAGAGCCCCTCAACTATTGTGTTTTAATCCAATCCTGGTTACAGTTCCGGGACCAGTTTCTGTCTGTGGTGCATGTCTCCACACACTCCTTAGCAGACAGGAATAGACTTTGGCTGTGAGCTGCTACTAAAACAAGGGAACTTGCAGGGCCACCCTGCGTCCAACTGCTTCAACAGAGAAGGACTGAGGACTTTTAAATCCAGACTCAGACTCTGCCCAGAGGTGAGGTGAGGTCAGTAGGCCCTGGAACCTGTTCCCTGGCAGGGAAAGTTGTGTTCCAGTTCTGGTTCCTGGACCAGGTTCTGTCTGTAGTGCATGTCTACACACATTCCTTAGCAGACAGGAACAGAGTTTGGCTGTGAGGGGCTCCTCCAGCTGCACCTAGTAAGGGGGGACATCACACAGCAACCCCGCCCTCAACTGCATCAGCAGAGAAAGACTAAGGACTTGAAATTCTGACGCGCACCCAGAGCAGAGTCAGAGACTGAGCAGACCACTTGCTCAGAGGCGACAGGAGACACACAAGCCCTCTTGCCACAACTGACCAGAAGCCACCTAATCGTGAACCAGTGAAGCCATGGGCAGATGCCAGTGCAAAAATATGTAAAATAACATAAAGAACAACAATGTAACTCCAGAAGAAAGTGGTGGTTCTACAACTACAAGACCTGAACAGAGCAATGAAGAGGAAGCAGAAGGAAGCATCACCAAAAATAACTTTATGAAGAACATTGAAGCCCTCAAAGAAGATATGAAAAATTCCCTTAAAGAAATAGAAGAAAATACTAACAAAAAATTGGAAGAGATGAACAAATCTATGAAAAAAACATGCCAGGACCTAAAAACTGAAATACAAGCAATTAAAAAGGCACAAAATAAAGCAAAGATGGAAATGGAAAATCTGAAGAAAAAAGCTGGAACTACAGATACAAGCATAACAAACAGAGTTCAAGAGATGGAAGATAGAATCTCTAAAGTGGAAGACTCAGTAGCTCAAATAGATATATCAGTCAAAGAAAATAGTAAAACTAAAAAAATCATAACTCAAAATGTTCAGGAAATCTGGGACACCATGAAAAGACCCAATTTGAGAATAATAGGAATAGAAGAAGGAGAAGAATACCAGCTAAAAGGCACAGATATTGTTTTCAATAAAATCATAGAAGAAAACTTCCTAACCTGAAGAAGGAAATGCTTATAAAGATACAAGAAGTTTACAGAACACCAAATAGATATGACCCCCCAAAAAAGTCAGTGCGCCACATTATAATCAAAAAACAAAACATACTGAACAAAGAAAAAATTTTAAGAGCTGCAAAAGAAAAGGGCCAACTTACATATAAAGGCAGACCCATCAGAATAACGCCTGACTATTCAATGGAAACGATGAAAGCTAAAAGGGCTTGGTCAGAAGTTATACAGACACTAAAAGAGCATGGCTGCCAAACTAGAATACTATACCCTGCAAAATTATCAATCACCATAGATGGAGTAAACAAGATATTTCATGACAAAGTCAGACTGAAAGAATATCTATCTACCAATCCAGCACTACAGACAGTATTAGAGGGAAAGCTCCAACCTAAAGACCCCAGATATGCCCACGAAATAATAGATAATAATTATTAATATTTTATTATAATAAAATATATAATAATATAATATATTATTATATTAATAATAATTAATAATCAATAATTCCACAGAAGAATACTCCAGATAAAGGAAATACAAGCAAGTTACCACCAAAAATGAGAGGAAATATCAATCAATGGTAAAAATTTCCCTTAATATCAATGGACTCAATTCGCCTATAAAATGTCACACACTAACAAGATGGATACAACAACAAAAGCCATCCTTCTGTTGCCTTCAAGAAACACATCTCAACCCCAAGGACAGACACAGACTTAGAATAAAGGGTTGGGAAAAGATTTTCCAGTCAAATGGTCCTAAGAAACAAGTGAGGGTTGCAATCCTAATATCTAACAAAGTAGACTTTAAGCTAAAAGCAATAAAAAGGGACTAAGATGGTCACTACTTAGTCATCACAGGAAAAATTGGTAAGGAAGAAATTTCAATCTTGAATATTTAAGTTCCTAATATAAGGGCACCTACTTATGTAAAAGAAACACTGCTAAAGCTCGAATCTCACATCAATTCTTACACCCTAATAGTGGGAGACTTCAATACCCCATTTTCAACCCAGGATAGATCAACCAGAGACTCAACAGAGAAATACAGAGTCTAAAAGAGGTTATGACGCAAATGGATTTAATAGATATCTACAGAAGCATCCACCCAAACGCAGAGGAATATACATATTTCTCAGCTCCTCATGGAAGGTTCTCCAAAATTGACCATATAATTGGCCATAAAGCAAATATCAATACGTACAAAAAAAATGGAAATAATCCCTTGTAACATATCGGACCACCAGGGCCTAAAGTTAGAGTTCAACAACATCAAAACCCAAAGAAGGCCTACCTACTCATGGAAACTAAACACAACTCAGCTGAACCACCTCTGGGTCAAGGAAGAAATAAAGAAAGAAATCAAAGTCTTCGAACAATTTAATGAAAATGAATCCACAACGTATCCAAACTTGTGGGACACAATGAAAGCAGTCTTACAAGGAAAATTCATAGTGCTAGATGCCTACATGAAAAATCTAGAGAAATCCCACACTAAAGACCTAACAGCTCAGCTGAAAGCCTTAGAACAATTAGAAGCCAACTGACCTAGAAGGAGTAGACTGCAGGAAATAATCAAACTTAGAGCTGAAATCAATACAATTGAAACAAAAAGAACAATACAAAGAATCAATGAATCTAAGAGTTGGTTCTTTGAGAGAGTTAACAAGATAGATAAGCCCTTAGCCAAACTAATCAAAAAACAGAGAGTGTTCAAATCAACAAAATCATAAATAAAAAGGGGGACAAAACAACAGACCCCCAGGAAATACAGAGAATTATCAAATCATATTTTGAAAATCTGTATTCTACAAAAATGGAAAACATAGAAGAAATGGACAGCTTTCTGGACAGGTACCACCTACCAAAATTAAATGAAGATCAGATTAATTACCTAAACAGGCCTAGAAGCCTTAAAGAAATTGAGGCTGTCATTAAAAACCTCCCCAAAAATAAAAGCCCTGGTCCAGATGGTTTCACTGCCGAATTCTACCAGACATTCAAAGAATTAATACCATTACTCCTCAAACTCTTTCACACGGTAGAAACTGAAGGAATATTGCCAAATTCCTTTTATAAGGCCACAATTACCCTAATACCTAAGCCACTCAAAGACACAACAAAGAAAGAGAATTACAGACCAATTTCCCTCATGAATATTGATGCAAAAATTCTCAACAAAATTTTGGCAAACCGAATACAACAATGTATAAAAGATAACATCCACCACGACCAAGTACGCTTCATCCCAGAAATGCAGGGCTGGTTTAACATACGAAAAACTGTAAATGTTATCCATCATATAAACAAACTAAAGGAACAAAACCACATGATTATATCCTTAGATGTAGAAAAAGCCTTTGACAAAATCCAACACTCCTTTATGAATAAAGCCCTGGAGAGATCAGGAATACAGGGAGAATACCTAAATATAATAAAGGCCATTTACAAGAAGCCAACAGCAAGTATCAAACTTAATGGAGAAAAACTCAAAGAAATGCCACTAAAATCAGGAACTAGACAATGATGTCCTCTCTCCCCTTATCTATTCAATATAGTTTTTGAAGTTTTAGCTAAAGCAATAAGGGAACGAAAAGAGACTAAGGGGATTCAAACTGAAAAAGAAGAAGTGAAACTATCTCTATTTGCAGATGATATGATTGTATACATAAGTGACTCACAAAATTCTTCCAAGGAACTTCCACGGCTAATAAACACCTTCAGCAATGTAGCAATATACAAGATTAACTCAAAGAAATCAGTAGCCCTTCTATACACTAAAGACAGAAGAGCTGAAAAAGAAATAAGGGAAACATTACCCTTCATTATAGCAGCAAATAGTATTAAGTACCTTGGAGTAACTATAACCAAAGAAGTAACAGACCTATTTGACAAAAATTTTAAATCACTGAAGAAAGAAATTGAAGAGGATATCAGAAAATGGAAAGCTATGCCATGTTCTTGGATAGGTAGAATCAACATAGTAAAAATGGCAATTCTACCAAAGGCAATCCACAGATTCAATGCACTGTCCATCAAAATCCCAACACAATATTTTTTGGACCTTGAAAGAACAATACTCAATTTCATCTGGAATAACAGGAAAGCCAGGATTGCCAAAACAATTTTGCTCAACAAAAGAACCTCAGGAGGTATCACCATCCCTGACTTCAAGTTATACTATACAGCTACAGTAATAAAAACAGCCTGGTACTGGCATAAAAACAGACTTGTGGATCAATGGAATAGAATTGAGGATCCAGACAATAACCCAAAAACCTATGAACACCTGATCTTTGACAAAAAGGCCCAAAACATTCAATGGAAAAAAGATAGTATATTTAACAAATGGTGCTGGCATAGCTGGATGGAAGTGTGTAGAAAAATGCAAATAGATCCGAGCCTGTCACCCTGCACAAAACCCAAATCCAAGTGAATCAAAGACCTAAACATAAACCCAGCCACTTTGAACTTGATAGAAGAGAAAGTGGGAAATACACTTCTACGAATTGGCACCGGGCGACCACTTCCTAAATATAACTCCAGTGGCACACACACTAAGACCAACAATCAATAAGTTGGATCTCCTGAAGCTAAGAAGCTTCTGTAAAGCCAAGGACACTGTCAACAGGACTAAATGACAGCCTACAGAATGGGAAAAGATTTTCACCAACCCTACAAGTGATAGAGGATTGATCTCTAAGATATATAAAGAGCTCAAGAATCTAGAGCCCAAAACCTTGAATAACCCAATCAAAAAATGGGGTACAGATCTAAAAAGGGAATTCTCAGCAGACGAATTACGAATGGCTGAAAGGCAACTGAAAAAGTGCTCATCATCTTTAGCCATAAGAGAAATGCAAATCAAAACAACTTTGAGATACCACCTAACACCTGTTAGATTGGCTAAGATAAAAGGCACAGATGACAGCCTATGTTGGAGAGGATGTGGATCAAGGGGAACACTACTCCATTGTTGGTGGGAGTGTAAGCTTGTTCAGCCACTTTGAAATGCAGTATAGGGGTTTCTCAGAAAATTGAGTCAATCTCCCCAAGGACCCAGCAATACCACTTCTGGGTGTATACCCTAAAGATGCACAGTCACACTCCAAAGGTATTAGCTCAACTATGTTCATAGCAGCATTATTTGTAATAGCAAGAACCTGGAAACAACCTGGATGTCCCTCAACTAAAGAATGGATTAACAAACTGTGGTACATCTACATAATGGAATACTACTCAGCAGTAAGAAAAAATGATATCCTAAAATTTGCAGGGAAATGGATGGATTTGGAGAATATCCTACTGAGTGAGGTATCAGAAACCCAGAAAGATAAGCAGGGGATGTACTCACTCATTAGTGGTCTCTAAACAAACTAACAAGAAAAAAGCAAAGCATGCCCAAGCTGCAAGCCACAACCACTAAACAGCTTGGGATCAGAAACACCCTGGACTGACCCTTTGGATCCCACTACACCTAAAGGAACATCTGACTCACTCTTGAGGGAGGGGGAACAAAACTGCATTTGCCAGGAGTGGAGACTGAACTAAGCTTTATTGGATCAGTGGGACCATGGGACTCTCTGCAGCCTGCCCAGGGAGGGGATGGGGAACTGTGGAGAAAGAAAAAAGGACCTGATGTGGCGGGAGGGGGAAGGGACCTTGAATGGGAATATACAGGGATAGGAAAAAAAAAATCCAGAGGGAAAGCTGAACACAAAGTAATATTATTATGTGTAGCAAATTATTTGCATTATCACCCTTAATAAGTCATGCTTATGATTTTTATTTTCTTTATAATTATTGTTAACTTATCAGCATTTTAAATTCAATTTATTGTTTTTCTTGATAAAAAAAAAAAAGAAAGAAAAGAAAGAGCATGGCTGCCAAACTAGAATACTATACCCTGCAAGGTTTTCAATCACCATAGATGGAGTAAACAAGATATTTCATGAAAAAATCAGACTGAAACAATACCACCTACCAATCCAGCACTACAGAAAGCATTAGAGGGAAAACTCCAACCTAAGGACCCAGATACACCCATGAAACCACAAGCAATCAATAATTCCACAGAAGAATACCTCAGAGAAAGGAAATATACACAAGTTACCACCAAAAATAGGAGGAAATATCAATTAGCAGTCACTAATATCCCTTAATATCAATGGACTCAACTCACCTATAAAAAGACACACACTAACAAGATGGATACAACAACAAAAGCCATCCTTCTGTTGCCTACAAGAAACACACCTCAACCACAAGGACAGACACAGTTTCAGAGTAAAAGGTTGGGGAAAGATTTTCCAGTCAAATGGTCCTAAGAAACAAGCTGGGGTTGCAATCCTAATATCTAACAAAGTAGACTTAAAGCTAAAAGCAATTAAAATGACCAAGATGATCATTACTTATTCATCACAGGAAATATTGGTCAAGAGGAGATTTCAATCTTGAACATTTATGTCCCTAATATAAGAGCACCTACCTATGTAAAAGAAACACTGCTAAAGGTCAAATTCCACATCAATTCTCACACCCTAATAGTGGGAGACTTCAGTACCCCACTTTCATCCCTGGATAAGTTAACAAGACAGAGGCTCAACAGAGAAATAAGGAGTCTAACAGACGTTATGATACAAATGGATTTAATAGATATTTATTTACAGAAGCTTCCACCCAAATGTAAAGGAATATACATATTTCTCAGCTCCTCATGGAACTTTCTCTAAAATTGACCATATAATTGGTCACAAAGCAAATATCAACAGATACAAAAAAATGAAAATAATTCCTTGGAACATATCGGACCACCAGGGCCTAAAGTTAGAGTTCAACAACATCAAAAACCAAAGAAGGCCTACCAACTCATGGAAACTAAACATCACTCAGCTGAACCACCTCTGGATCAAGGAAGAAATTAAAAAAGAAATCAAAGGCTTCCTAGAATTTAATGAAAATGAATCTACAAGTTCCCAAAACTTGTGGGACACAATGAAAGCAGTCTTAAGAGGAAAATTCATAGCGCTAGATGCTCATATGAAAAATCTAGAGAAATCCCACACTAGAGACCTAACAGCTCAGCTGAAAGTCTTAGAACAATTAGAAAGCAAACTCACCCAGAAGAAGTAGACAGCAGTAAATAATCAAACTTAGAGCTGAAATCAATACAAATGAAACATACAGAACAATACAAAGAATCAATTAATCTAAGAGTTGGTTCTTTGAGAAAATCAACAAGATAGATAAGCCCTTATCCAAACTAATCAAAAAGCAGAGAGAAACTGTCCAAATCAACAAAATCAGAAATGAAAAGGGGGACATAACAACAGACCCCCAGGAAATTCAGAGAATTATCAGATCATACTTCGAAAATCTATATTCCACAAAAATGGAAAACCGAGAAGAAATGGACAGCTTTCTGCACAGGTAAATTTTACCAAAATTAAATGAAGAACAGATGAATTACCTAAACAGACCTATAACCCTTAAGGAAATTGATGCTGTTATTGAAAGTCTCCACAAAAATAAAAGCCCTGGTCCAGATGGTTTCAGTGCAGAATTCTACCAGACATTCAAAGAAAAATAACCACCATTATTCCTCAAACTATTTCACACAGTAGAAACTGAAGGAATATTGTTAAATTCCTTTTATGAGGCCACAGTTACCCTAATACCCAAGTCGCTCAAAGACGCAACAAAGAAGGAGAATTACAGACCTATTTCCCTCATGAATATTGATGGGAAAATTCTCAACAAAATTTTAGCAAACCGTATACAACAATATATAAAAAATATCATCCACCATGACCAAGTAGGATTCATCTCAGAAATGCAGGGCTGGTTTAACAGACAAAAAACCGTAAACGTTATCCATCATATAAACAAATCAAGGAACAAAACCACATGATCATATTCTTAGATGCTGAAAAGCCTTTGATAAAATCCAACACTCTTCTGTGATAAATGCCTTGCAGAGATCAGGAATACAGAAACAATACCTAAATATAATAAAGGCAATTTACAAGAAGCCGGCAGCCAGCATCAAACTTAATGGAGAAAAACTCAAAGCAATCCCACTAAAATCAGGAACTAGACAAGGATGTCCTCTCTCTCCTTATCTATTCAATATAGTTCTCGAAATTTTAGCTAAAGAGAATTAAAGGAGATTAAGGAGATACAAATTGGAAAAGAAGAAGTGAAACTATCTCTATTTGCAGATGATATGATTGTATACATAAGTGACTCACAAAATTCTTCCAAGGAACTTCCACAGCTGATAAACACCTTCAGCAGTATAGCAGGATACAAGATTAACTCAAAGAAATCAGTAGCCCTTCTATACACTAAAGATAGAAGGGCTGAAAAAGAAATAAGGGAAACAATACCCTTTATAACAGTTGCAAATAGTATTAAATACCTTGGAGTAACTATTACCAAAGAAGTAACAGATCTTTTGAAAAAAAATTTAAATCAATCACTGAGGAAAGAATTTGAAGAGGATATCAAAAAATAGAAAGCTCTTCCATGTTCCTGGATAGGTAGGATCAACATAGTAAAAATGGCAATTCTACCAAAAGCAATTTACAGATTCAATGCACTGCCCATCAAAATCCAAACACAATATTTTTTGGACCTTGAAAGAACAATACTCAATTTCATCTGGAATAACAGGAAAGCCAGGATTGCCAAAACAATTTTGCTCAACAAAAGAACCTCAGGAGGTATCACCATCCCTGACTCCAAGTAATACTATAGAGCTACAGTAATAAAAACAGCCTGGTACTGGCATAAAAAGAGACTTGTGGAATAGAAATGAGGATCCAGACAGTAACCCAAAAACCTATGAACACCTGATCTTCAACAAAGAGGCCCCAAATATTCAATGGAAAAAAAGATAGTATATTTAACAAATGGTTTTGGCATAGCTGGATGGTAGCATGTAGAAAAATGCAAACAGATCAAGCCTGTCACCCTGCACAAAACTCAAATCCAGGTGGATCAAAGACCTCAACATAAACCCAGCCACTTTGAATTTGACAGAAAAGAACATGGGAAATACACTTCTGCGAACTGGTACAGGCCACCACTTCCTAAATATAACACCAGTGGCACAGACACTAAGACCAACAATCAATAAGTGAGACCTCCTGAAGATAAGAAGCTTCTGTAAAGTCAAGGACACTGTCAACAGGACTAAATGACAGCCTACAGAATGGGAAAAATTTTCACTAATCCTACAAGTGATAGAGGATTGATCTCTAAGACATATAAGGAACTCAAGAAACTAGAGCCCAAAACCTTGAATAACCCAATCAAAAAATGGGGTTCAGATCGAAAAAGGGAATTCTCAGCAGAAGTATTACAAATAGCTGAAAGGCACCTGAAAAAGTGCTCATCATCTTTAGCCATCAGAGAAATGCAAATCAAAACAAATTTGAGATACCACCTGACACCTGTCAGATTGGCTAAGATAAAAGACACAGATGACAGTCTATGTTGGAGAGGTGTGGAACAAGGGGAAACACTCCTCCATTGTTAGTTGGAGTGTAAGCTTGTTCAGCCACTCTGGAATGCAGTATGGTGGTTTCTCAGAAAACTGAGAATCAATCTCCCCAAGGACCCAGCAATACCACTTCTGGGTGTGTAAAGATGCACAGTTGCACTCCAATGGCATTAGCTCAACTATGTTCATAGAAGCATTACTCGTAATAGCAAGAACCTGGAAACAACCTAGATGCCCCTCAACTGAAAAATGGATTAACAAACTGTGGTCCATCTGCACAAAGGAGTACTACTCAACACTAAGAAAAAAATGATATCCTAAAATTTGCAGGCTAATGGATGGATCTGGAGAATATCCTCCTGAGTGAGGTATCACAAACCCAGAAAGATAAGCTGGGTATGTCCTCACTCATTAGAGACTCTAAACAAACAAACAAACAAACAAACAAACAAACAAACAAAAAAGCAAAGCATGGCCAAGCTGCAAACCACAACCACTGAACAGCTTGGGATCAGAAACACCTTGGACTGACTCCTTGGATCCCACTCTCCCTTGAGGAACACCTGACTCAGTCTTGATGTTATGGGGAGAAAACTGGATTTGCCAGGAGTGGAGGCTGAACTAAGCAATATTGGGTCAGCGGGGGCGAGTGGATATGCGGATGGAGAGTTGTGGAGAAGAGAGAATAACCTGATGTGGTCGGAGGGGGAAGGGACCTTGAATAAGGATATACAAAGATAGCAAATGTGAATTCTTTATGCATAATAATAAAAAAGAAAAAAACAAAGTTAATAAATAATAAGTATAAACAAGAAGCAATTATTTTAAAAACTACAATCATCAACATAATGTTTAGCAAAATTCTTGACTCACCACTAAATTTATTTGTTTGTTTGTTTGTTTGCTTGTAGGATTGCACAGCACACATATGCAGAACAGGAGACAACATGAAGGCATAGGTTCACTCCTTCTATAAAGTAGATCCCATGGATCTCACCTATGTCAGGTTTGTTGGTAAATGCCTTCACTAAAGAGTCATCTTACCAGCCCAAATCATCTCTAACTAAATATATAAAATCATCATTAAATTTATAGCCAATTAAAGGACACAGAGTGATGTTTGATGATTTATTGTGAACAATCTTTGTATTTATTAAAATGATTTGCTTGAGTATCTTTTAAGGCATAACATTTTATATTTTAAACTATAACTAAGAATTAATTCCTATTATAAATTTGAGCTAAAAGTCTTAGAATACCAAGTCACAAATTTGTAAGAGCAATGTACTATTTAAATGTAAAATTAGACTAATTTAAAGGTAATAAGAGAACTCAGGAATAAAAATCAAACCTGTATACCAAACTCAATTCATAAAATACTCTATCAGAAAGGGGCAATGGGTATGGGTATGCTGGAAAACAGCATATGATAAGCACTATGTGCATATAGCAGAAACCCAGAAGCCTGGGCCTGAGAAATTGTTCAGTTGCTAACATGTTTTCCTCATAAGCATGGAACTTGAGTTTAATTCCCAAAACCCACAGAGATACAGGTTTGCACCTGTAACCTCAGCAACAGGCTCTCTAGCCACCCTACACAGCCTGTTTAATACAGTGCACTGTCCATCTACATGAGAGATCTGGTCTCAAAAATATGGTGCAAGGTTCCTGAAGAACAACATCAAAGTTTGGCCTCTGGTGCATACCCACGTGAACATGTACAAGTACTTGAACACACACAGAGAGAGAGAGAGAGAGAGAGAGAGAGAGAGAGAGAGAGAGAGAGAGAGAGAGAGAGAGAGAGAGAGAGAGAGAGAGAGAGAGAGAGAGAGAGAGAGAGAGAGAGAGAGAGAGAGAGAGAGAGAGAGAGAGAGAGAGAGAGAGAGAGAGAGAGAGAGAGAGAGAGAGAGAGCTGCACTTTTGTAGCAGATGTGAAGGAAAGTTATTTGTGATTCTAACCCACTTAGCACCCTGAATATTGGTGCTCAAATATGACACTGTGTGTGTGTCTCTGTGTGTGTGCACGTGTGTACATGTGTGTGTGTGTCTGTGTGTGTACATGTGTGTATTTGTGTACATGTGTGTGTGTCTGTGTGTGTGACTGTGTCTGTATGTGTGCGTGTGTGTCTGTGTGTATGTGTCTTTGTGTCTGTGTCTCTGTTTGTGTCTCTGTGTGCATGTCTGTGTGTGTATCTGTGTGTGTCTGTGTGTCTGTGGGTGTGTCTGTGTGTCTGTGTATGTGTGCGTGCGTGCGTGCGTGTGTGTGTCTGTGTGTCTGTGTGTCTGTGTGTGTCTGTGTCTCTGTGTGTCTATGTGTGTCTGCACGCGCGCGTACTCCATTCATTCAATGCAAATATAAAGTGAGAGGGATGAAAAGATATGGAACTCAGACTTCTCTGGCAAACCTCCCTCCCTTAAAAGGGCACAGGCATCTGAAATACAAGCCTCAGGAGGGTGATGCTGCCTAAGCAGCACAGAAAAATAAGTGCAGTTGGTACTATTCAAAAAGAAATGTTAAACATTACAAAATCAGTAATATGAGAAACTATTATTTGTAGCTAAGGCAGAAATCCAAATACATGCAATTATCACGGGTATCATCTTAAAGGTTTAACCAGCACGGGCATATAACACCATCTGACGGTCTCCAGCAGTCAGAACCAGGTGACTAACCTGAGGCCAAGGACTCTCTGGCTTTAGTTGCATCTCCACAATTTTGTAAATTTGATTTAGTCTCTCTCTTCAAACCTATGATTTAATTTTTCATCTGTTTTAAAGTTAAAAGTTGTCAAAGGGAAAACTGTGATTTCATGTAAAAATATCTCAGAAATGTATATTTCAAAATGTGATGAATTTATAACAGTAGATTCTGTATAAGTACAAAGGTCAGATGCTATCCCTTCCTAGAGATCTACTCAGTCAACATCAAAGAACACAAAGAACTAACATAGAATGCATCATACTCTAAATCCTAAATGAAGGGCAGGGACGAACCCTAGCAGGGCAGGAAAAGACAGAGGATACAATGGAGAACTCCATCCGAACCAAATACCCTGATACAACACTATAGCCAATGAAATAGCCCTCCTTTCAGCCTCTCTAGTGAGTGCCCTGTGAAACAGACAGCTGAGCCCATTCAAACTGTTCAAAAGAAACCCGGTCTCTTGTGCCACTGCATGTATAGCCCGTCAGGGTCCGCTTCCACCTAATCACTCCCTAAATGCTTTCCGGGCGCAGGGCTGCCTGCTCAGTCAGATCCCACACTTCAGACTGCCATCACATCACTTCTCATTCTCCATCTTATGCTCTGAAGTGCTAGGATTCACAGCACTCCCGTAATTATGGCTCAAACTGTAATTCAGCAGTGAACTGTATTCAAAACAAAAATGAAACAAAAACAGTTTTGGTAGGCAACATGGTCCATAAACTCTTAATGCTTCTACTAGCAAGAAATAACAAAAAATTTAGGTGACTCGAGAGTATTTTATGTATGCAAATGAGAAAAATAAACAGGAATCTATATTTCATATTCTAATAAGTGCTGCATAATTCTGCTAGAATTAAAAACTCACTTCTTAGCATTGGAGATATATTAAATATGTAATTTTTTAGATTAAACAGAATACAACAGGGCAATTTATAAGTGTGAGGTAATATTTTATATACAAAATGAACAAAAGACTTCCTACAAAAAAAATTTAAGGCAACTTGGGAAAAAAACAGAGCCAAATAAAATTCTTTATAGCATATCAAAATATTTTAAGAAAAAGGTTACAATAATGAGATACTTAAACTAAGTTTAGAATTAAATAGTATTAATGAAGTATTTAAAGGATTTATTTTACAGTAAGTGTTCTGGTTTATAGTATATGATTAAATGAATATCAAGATTAATGTAGTGCAAATGCTCTCTAAAATGTGAAAATCCAAACTAATCTGTCAACAAGGCTATAAAATAAGTAATACTTAAATGCTAATCACTAAACTACAAAAAATGTACATGAATGCACCTTGAAATTAAAGCTGGAAAGAAATAGTTAAAGTTGTGGATTTAACTGCAGATAGAGAAAATGAAAGCAGAGAAATCAAGAGAAGAAATCAAATTGCCCCACACTGCCATCAGGAGCTTGCTAGCCTGCTTCGGAAGCTCCATTTCTTTCCCTTGCTCAGTCGGTGCAGTTCCATAAAAACACCGATTTTATTCTCAACATGTAAAACTCTCCTAGGTCACAGCATCCAGAGGTGAGTAAAATTCAGCATGGCCCTACACGTTACTAAAGAGAGGCCCGGTGACCACATAAACAGCAAGGCAGAGCAGATGGAAGGAGAGAGACAAAAGACACCATCGCATAAGTGCTCTCACCCTGACATAAGACAGAGGCATGCAGAGGACAGCAGAACAGAGAGAAATTCAAGTTTAAACCAAGGAACAAAACAAAACACAATTCTAAAATTATGCCACAGGATCAAGCAAAAAAAAAAAAAAAAAGGCTTGATTTAAAAACAAAACAACAAAAAAGTATGCTTACTAGGAAGCAAACAAAACATAAATGTATATTATGTGTTAGAATTTATGTTTTCCTCTAAATATAAATGTTAAAATAAATAACATATGCCATTATGTCAGACACTGTATCAGCAATAAGTATGAATGTTCCGTATTTCATTAGCAGAATAAAGCAAGCAGGGTTAGTGTAGCAGACTGTCAGGGATCAGTTACTTCATGCCTTAGAGCTGTTCCCCAGCAGCCTCACAGATTGAATACATTACCACCAGGCTGCTCTTCCATTTGATTATCTCTCAGCTAGATAAAGCTACATGAGCAAACACATAAAATGCACACATGAATATAACATTATGAAAAATGGTCATAACAGATATTTCAGTCAATATCTACTTTAGCCAAGCTATTTCTTATTTCAACATAAAAACAAAAGGTTTTAGAGGATTCAAAACTATAAAACAATTTAAGCCCTCAAATGAAAGATGTTATAAAAACATTTCCAAGATGTTTATGGTTTAAGGAACTAAACAATCACTTTAAAAAGCAGTTTTATACTAAGGGTTGATTCATCTCTTAAGAGAATGCACCTATGCTTAAGAAGAAAAATAACTACAAGTTTTGCATTTGGCTAGTACTTTCAGATTATCCAAAACTGCATGCAAATTGAGCCAAAGCCCAAAAGTAACCAGCTGTGACCGACTGTATTAACACCCCCCCTCACAGTTAAAGTTAAAACATCAACAGCCTAAACACAGAACGTTTGGGTTTGTTTTTTTTTTTTTTATCAAACAAATTACATAATTATGTCATGCAAACTGACATAAAACTTCAGTCCAAAGGCATGATCAAAACTTTGCAGAAAATTAATAAAATAAATACTGAAACCTCAACCCCCCTACAGTTATTACACTACAGTTGACATATGCCTGGTTATCTACCTAGAGGGCAGAATACCCAGAGGGAGAAAAAGACAGACTAACTCTGTGTGTGTTGGAAGAACAGTGATTTTGCTCTTCAGAGCACACATTTGCTGTTTGTTTTTCTGTCTTGCTTTGTTTTTTTTTTTAAATGTTCGAATTTTTTTCACCAGCCTAGACAGCAACACAAAAATGACATTCTGTTATAATTGCAGCAGCCAGAAGCTGCAACCTCATAAAGCTAACATCATGTTAGAGCTCTAATTGAAAGCAAAAAATAAATAAATTTAGTTGCCAAAATCTATACCTAGAGAATAGGAAGAAAAAATACAGTTTTCAATATTTGATCAGTATTATTAAAGTCATAAATCACTGAACACATAGATATAGGTTTGATATACTTCTAAATGAAACAATTCAAAACCTATGTTCAAATCTCAGATATCCTAAATCCATGTACTACATAAGGTTATAATGAATTGCAAGATGTCTGATTACATGGGGAAATGGCACATTTTCTTATATTCCCACTAGAACAACAGTAATAATCTATCAAATGTAGTGGCTTCCTCAGTTTGCTTCTATGCTTTAAATAAAGTAGGCTTTAAAGCCGACCCTGTTTTCTTCGGACTCTAAGTGCCATCTAGTGGATTACTGGTTACATTACAATTTGAAAGGAGGACTCAGCTAAATAATCTATAAACAAGGCTGTTAAAATATGAATATCTTAATCCAGACTTTCAATAAAATTAGGTAATAAAAGAACTTTTGTGCAAAAAGTAATGAATAAAAATGATTTTAATCATACAAACTTATTGCGCTTGGTAGATAAAAAAATCACAAAAATTAGGCATTATAAATTTATTTGACCCTCTGTCAAATATTTGTACAGTTAAAACATCAACCCAATGTTGAGCGGTGGTTGGTGGTAGCACGCACCTGTAATTTCTGATCTTGGGAAACATAGGTTAGCAAATCTCTTGAGTTCAAGGCCAGCCTAGTCTACAGATAAAGTTCCAGGGCAACTAGGGCTACAGAGAGAAATCCTGCCTTTAAAGAGAGAGAGAAAGGGGGGGGGGGGGGGGAGAGGGGAGGAGGAGAAACAAAGAAAAGTCAACCCAAGTCTAAGATTTTATATTTCTAAATTTATTTATGAAAAATATTGAAAATAATGACATTGGAGGTATTAAAATGTTTAAGCTACCTTTAAAAATAATTCTCAGCTTCAATAAATATTAACTGTCTACCATGACTGAGATGCTAATGCTGGAGAGAAGGCACAGCACAAAGGAGAGCCAAACAGAAGAATCCAATGCACACTTCCTTTGTCTTTAGTGTTAAGGTCTTTCTAGAAAACCATCACCAGCCTCAACGCTTCCCAGTCTTTCACTTTCCACATCTACTAAGATCCTCAGTCTTGGACTCTGCATTTTAAACATCCCTCAAATTCAATGCTTCTTCATTTCTCCACCTCATGTCTGTATCATCTCCTCAGCAGCCTCATCTTCAGCCCTCATAACAAACCAGCACAGACATCAATCATCACCCCCTTAATCAGTCTCTAGGACCCTGCATTCAGTGCACCTGCCCCTGAACAGCTCCTTGCTCTACACCACCATGAAGATGATGATTCCCAACCCCCCTCCCTAGTACTTACACAAGTCTCAAAAACTACAATTAAACAAACAAACAAAAACAAAAAGCAGGCCTTCCTGCTCATCAGCCACACACAGACACAGCATTCTTCAGTTCCCAAGGAACTGACCCAGCATAGAATTCACAAATAGTAATCATTTTTAATCTAACCAACACCAGTATGATACCTTCTAATAATCCACTCCTGTGCATACTACTCTTTACTCTAGAGCCTGACAATGTGCCACAACTGAAGCTAATTTGTTTCTTTTCTGAATTGAGAGTTCCTTCTTCTAACCTGAAAGACAGTTAAAGTAAAAAAGGATTCATGCATTAAACTTGTAAACGGAGCTGTTCACATGAATATTAGAAGATTAAAATCTGCAACATAACAGACTTACTATAAGTTGGGTTTCACTTGTTTATTCAAATTCTCTGCCCAAAAGAAAAACATAATTAAATATACTTTGGGGCTTAGAATACTACATCGTTAAAAAGAAAAAGAAATGAGTTCATTTTTAAACAGAGGGATTATTTTCAATGTTCTACAACTGATGCATGTGGTGTTGTCATTAAGTGAAAGTATTTAACATTTCTTCACTGAATTTAAATTGCTTAAGTATCACAAAGTAAGTATCAACATATCCATCCTAACCCACCACTGAGTAGCTTTAACCCTAGTAATATACTATATTTTCCATGCAACAGACAACCATAATCCAAATTTCAAAATCATCTCCGGAACATACACCACTTTTTAAAACAATATGAGGGTAAAACATTTCAAGTAGAGTAAGGCAGCCTCACTGAGTTCACCTCATCACCTAACCTCCTTCAAGGTTTTGTCATAATTTACAATCCCCTTATTTACTATGCACCTTCCCTGACAATGTAACCAGAGCAAAGCCTTAGCTTTGCTCAAGGACTTGTCTTTCCACTGCTGTACTACCAGTTCTTACAGTATGTCTAGCACACAGCGGATACTCAAAATGTTACTGAAAATTCACAGAAACTACAAGAAGAAAACATCAACCTTCAGGATGCTGAACGTATGTGTGGTGTGTGGTGTGTGTGTGTATGTGTGTGTGTGTCTCTGTGTGTGTGTGTGGGTGTGTAATATGCGCTGCATTAAAATTAAAGTAAGCCACACTGAGTAAACAATCACAGAATTCGAGTCCTCTTAGCTGCCAAGCTCAAAAGAATTCACATCAAACTCACACTACCAACCAGAGCATCAGGCATTCTGACTTTATGGTTCTTAGGGGTGTAGAGCCCCTCCCAGAGGGTATCAGCCCTGCAGTCCCTGATCTTTGTGATGCTGTGAACAAGCAGAGAATGAACAAGCATGAGGAGCCTGGGAGGCTTTCTTATCATAAGACTTCCATCACAGGCATCACTTCCTATTAGTTACTTTACCATCCAGTAAGTCCTCAGTATGTGCCAAAAAGACCAGTGCTTAGATAGGGTATTCAACTGGACTATTTCCATTTGCTGATCTTGTGACGCTACAATGTTCAGTCTACCCAGGGCCAGATATCTCAAAGAAACAGTAGAGTCCATAGGAAAACTATGCCTGAATGCACTGCCACAACTACTGCAGAAAGTATCAGGTCTTGAGGTTTAATGACAACAGACCATTTCCATTAAGAAATTCATATATTTTCAATGAGATTCACTCATCAACTTAAAACTGATGCTGAAATGTGCAATACAATCAAATTCAAAGTATGTCCACAATGTATAATCACCTTTTTTTTCAAATTAAGACAATTCCTTATCAACTATGAAGTACAGTTGGTCCTTACTTCTAAGTGGACCACATCCATTTATGACATATGATGCCTAGGTCTTTGTCTGAACCACTTCATGCAGAAGGATTATTAGCCTTTTATCATATTGAGACACTGTGCTTGTGTCTGAACTCCAAGAAAGAGTAAACAGTGAGTGCAAAATATACTCCACTGGTAAAAGTGTATGAGGGAGATAGGAACTGACACTGGAGTGTAAGAAGCCTTGATAACTGAACCAGGAAAATCCTGCATTAAGGAAACAGCACATATGATGACAAGGATGTGAACTGCTGGTGGGAATGTAAACCGTTCCACCCATAATTAACAAAACCCTTACCTATCATACAATTCTGTATACAGTTCCTGTGCAATTACCCTAAAGACTCCTAGCAACATTGCACAGACACACTTGCCATCAATGTTCACTGCAACACTAGTGACTATAGCTAGGCTATGGAATGAACAGAGGTTTCCAACAACAAGGAAAGGATGAAGAAAATGTGATTCATATACACAATGGAGTGTTCTTTAGCCATTATCTAATTTACAGAAAAATGAACATTATGATCATATTAAGCCAAGTAACTCAGTCTCAAAGATAACCAGTGCATATTCTCTCTATAAATACATAAAATTGGGTGAAAGCAGATGCTAAACTATCTGGATAACAAAAGAGACTACCAAGGAGGGTGAAGGCTCAGAGGGGGCAGACAATGGGGTGTGGAGAGGGATGTGCTCAAAGTACATTAAAAAATTGTATGAAAGTGCCCTTATATAACCCCATATAGTGAAATAAAAATATAAGAAATTCTAATAAGAGGGGAAAAAAAGCTTCTTGTATTGTGACGCCAGATACAGCAAAAGAAAGTATTTAATTATGATGCTCAAGGGTTGGAGGTTTTAATTCAAGGGTAGATTACTTTCCTAGCAAGCAGGAAACCCTGGGTTCAAAAACAAACAAATAAACAAATAAATAAATTAAAAACAAACAGTTGTAAAAAAAATACACCCACACACAATAATGCTCAAATTAAAACCATTTGAAAGCCTTTATCTGTAGCAGACTGTGATTCACAACACAGCTCTCAGCATCAGTAACAACCCATGACAATGACAGCATGGTTAACAAGGGCTGACAGTCTCCAGGGGAAAGCCAGTGGGCTTTCAAGTGGCATGCATTAAACTTGTAAACTGAAATAAATATTAGAAAATTAAAATCTGAAATATATCAGACTTAGTACAAGCTGGGTTTCACTTGTTTATTCAAAATTCTCTGCCCAAAGGAAAAACATAATTAAATATACTTTGGGGCTCAGAATGCTACAGCCTTAAAAAGTCAGTCAATAAATTAATTTACCTTACATATTCAAATTAGAGCAAAAATATATGTAGAATACATCTATATCTGCCTTCAAGCTAAGAATTTGATATGATACACCCTACCTTGTTAATTTGGCAGTGTTTACTAGTGACTCATACTGCATCCCCTCATAATGAAGGCAAACCTAGCTTAGCCCAGCAGCACCTGCTGTGGGAGCAGAGCTTCAGGGAGGCAATTAGTACCTCAGGCAGTACTTCTGCTCTGGGGGAAGTGAGAAGTCACACCACACATGTAGATCAATACCTTTCCAGGGACCCGAAGACTCTCAAAGGCACCAAGGTCACTGAGGCTCTCCGGAGGGCTTTTCAGACCCTTAAAAACAGAATGAGACAAACACAATTTAATCGTGCTAAAGAACTGCAAAAGGAAAGAGCACACCTAGTGAAACAGGCATGACAATTTTAAAATAAGATGCTCCTTCTTCAAAATACAGAGGGCATACATTCTAAGAACTATCACTTAACTTCATATGGTCTGCTATGAAATCAAGGAAGTATAAGCTTTGCATGTTTTAAAATAAGAATATCATGTGGCACTGTCAGCACAGAAGCAGAAGTCCAACTTAACCACAACCTTAAAACAACCAAAAGAAAGGAAACATGACAAAGCCTTGTATAAACACTTACATTTAAATCATAACAAATAAATTCACCTTTCAAAGGGATCCAAACAAGCCATAGTCTTATGGTTTACAGATAAAAATACACAAAGCAACTGATCTGGTTCAAAACTTTTAAAAATGCTAATTAAAACATAAGTAAGCCCCTTGTTAAGCTTGACTATTTCTCACTAATGGAGCCAATTCATGTTGCCTAAGATAAGAGGTAAACTCCATGCCTCACTGCTTTCCAGCCATTCTTTAACACTATGGTACCTTCTCTATGCATGTCAAGTGAAAACCGTACATGTACCAAGGGAAAGTAGGAAGACAGAAAGAATTCAGCATTTAAGCTCTATTTCAAAGCCTCATCTTAAAAATATATTTAAAGAACTGACATTAGTCTTTAGGCAAAAGCAGACAGACAGTGTTTTGAGAACTGATCTACAGCATAGTTGCATTGCCCTGTAGGTGCCTCATAGTATCACCAAAATGTACAGTGTGCTTCTGTCAGCTACTTCAGACTTAACCGTTTTCTGTAAGGTGTAGGGTGCTTATCTTGCTTGCTATGAAATAACAACAGTCATATCTACAGGTTTATAACAATATTTTCTACCATTGTCCCCAGATTATCCAGCCCACCCATTCTTACCAACCTCTCTCTCCTATCTCCAAGAAATAAACACCACCAACTTCAGAAGTATCTCCTCCTAGAAATCTTCCTAAATCCCTATGATTCAAGGCACACAGTACTTCCAAGCACAACTGATGATTGTGTCTAGTAATATCATCCAGAGAACTTTTGGAGGTCCCAGGGTCCTACCATGAACCTAAGAAATAGGTACTTCTGGATTAGGATCAGGAATTTGCATTTTAACTAGCACCTCCAGTGACTCAGAGTATTGTTAATGTTTCAGAAACACAGCTACACATTTTCAAAACCTCTCATCCAAATCAATTAAGTTGTAAATACTAGGTACACATACTTCTTTCACAATTGAAGTCTCAAGTTAAAGAAGAAAACAAATGGCATTTGCATCTATTGCCCAATGGCTAGCAAAGTTCCTAAACAGAACACGCTCTCTCTCTGTCTCTCTCTGTCTCTCTCTGTCTGTCTCTCTCTCTGTCTCTGTCTCTCTGTCTCTCTCTCTGTCTCTGTCTCTCTCTCTGTCTCTGTCTCTCTCTCTCTCTCTCTCTCACACACACACACACACACACACACACACACACACACACACACACACACACACACAGAGTAAGTTATTGGGTAGAAATTACTGTTCAGGCTCCAATCTCCAACTACTCAGTACTTTGTTCTCATGGGAGCATGCAATTGAGTGCAGCCTGCAGTTTCCAGAAATATTTACTAGGGTAAAGTCTACTGTAGTCTAATATGCCTTGGAACGGAGTTTGTGTTGGAGACTGTTGCAAGGCTTGAGCTGTTTGTCCTATCCAGGGTTTCTCACTATCATGTGAGCTACATGATGGCACAGAATCAGAAATGGCAAGGTTGACGTAGACAACTGAACTTCCATAGACATACATGTATTAGATATTCACCATACACACAGGAAAGTAAAACTTCACTAATGATACTGTTACTCAAATACCATTTTCAAAATGTAATTAGCACATCTTTAAACATGTTTTAAAGGTTAACTAATCTGACAGAAATCCTTGAATGAATATAGCATATCTTTCTCTTTCCCTAGATGCTAGAATGTAAGTGTGATATATAACTGTATCTAGAAGTTTTCAACTCTAAATTACTACATAATTATCAATAGTAAGCATGGTAGCTTTCTGCCAAACGTACAAAATAAGAATAATAAAAGCTGGAAGCCCTATGTCAGGAGCCAGTAGCATGAACTCCAGAAGAGACCCCCTAGCTTTTATCTATCCTGCAGCCTTGCACAACCTCCCTAGCCTTCCTTTGAGATATTATCCCCCAACCATGTGATAACTCAGGGTTGTTATAAAGAATTTGACAGCTCCAATGAGAAACCAAAGTAAACCAGCTATCTTGCAAACATTCCTTGAATTTTAGCCATTACCCTTAGAATTATTAGGCTCATAGAGAAATGTATTTTTTTCTTTTAACGAAACAGAAATGAAAAAAAAAAATAAGGACCATAGATGTCTATGAATATATCTGACACTCAACTGTAATTTAAGACTATAGATTGTTAACGCTTTCATTATCAATTTTTTAAGTTCTTGTCAAAGTGAAATTTAGTTTTCTGCTACTTTCATCTAAGGCACAAATTTATTGCTTGTAACAGTGGTGCTCTACTTTTATTAAACAAAAACATCTGTTACATCATTATCCATTGTCTTTTATTCTTTTCTAATTCATTTTTTACAATTTAAACATATATAAAATTCAGCATCACTAAACCTGCCTTTGCACTTTCTTTGTTCAAATCAACAAAGACTTCTATTACAGTTATCAACTTCTGTTCCTCTTGAGACTAGCAGTTTATGTTCTATCAGAACAAAAGGACATTTGCAGACATTTGTGTTTTCTTCTCTTTTTAGCAAGATTTGAGTGTTTATAATTTCTTTCAACTCTCTCCCCACAACATGTTTGTCTTGAGCCTACCCTAGCTATAATTTCTTCCCCATCACTTCCAGGGCTGGAGAGAAGGCTACTCTTGTAGGGGACCAGAGTTCAATTCTCAGCACCCACAACTATCTGTAACTCCAGTTCCAGGGGTCTGACACCCTCACACAGACATGAATGCAGGCAAAACATCAATGGACATAAAATAAAAATTAAATAAATAATTTTTATGAAAGTAAGAAAGAATTGCTGTTGTCGGCTCCCAAAACTAATTCTCACCCAGGTCTTACCCTGGATCTATAGCAGCTTTCAAATCCTTGGTTTTCATGTTTTTCTCTCTATCTAGCATTCATTCAGTAAATATTTATTAAGCATCCACTACATGCTGGTGGTCATTCGTGTTGCTAACACTTCAAAAAAACCTGACAGCTCCTTCATATTCTACTCTGCAGAATCTATTTTTTAACATCAAGTGGAAAAGGGCAGTTTAAGCTTTTCATATATCTACAGTCACTCCACTTGACTTCAGTCAAGGCCCTCTGTCCATCTGTTTCAGCACAGCCTTATCTGATGGAAATGACAGAAAGCCAGCAGAGCTGCCTGACAAAAGATCCAGCAAAGCTGAGCCAAATGATGGCCTCGATGCCACCTTTGGTTCTCATGGGACTTTCATTATTTGCACAATTTGGGGTACTGGATTGATGGAAAATTCCCTATGAATCATTTATGTCTTCTCTCAGAAGTACTGCCTCTAAGCTACCTCAGGAAAGTCCTGAATATACTACCCCTCCATCTTTTAGGGAAATATCCTTATCTACTTTAAGGTCTTTCTTACGACTTGGAGGTTATGACACACATAAAGCCAGAGGTGTCTTCAGAAGGCTATGAGACACTCTTGAAACATCTGTCCCTGTAATTACTCAGGAACAAGACAATCAAAACAAAGTCAACATAAAATGGTCAAGATTCAGTGGACTAGAGGAGCTGGCCACAGATCAGACTGCAGGCCTCTTCCAACTATACACTCAGACAACTGGATGGCACATACAGCAAAAGAGTTAGACTGGCTACAGTTGCCTCTGCCCTTTACAGAGACTTATATTGATAAGAAAAAATGGAGTGGAAAGATGATAAAAGAATGAGATGTCAGAACCTCTCTTTCTGAAAAAAAAAAAATTAGTGCATGCAGAGTCACTGTGATGTCTTATGACCAAAGAACAACAGAATGTCAGGATTAGACATATAAATAAGTTCTTTAAGATATAAAATATAAATATTGTATTGTGCCAGATTTTAAATAATAACTGAAGCAGCTTTGGCCTGAGGACTTTTCTTGGGCTGTCATATGCATCTAGATTCTTAAAAAATGGGTTATAGGGTTAATGTGTAAAAGTGATAACTGTTTATCAATGATGTCAAAACCTGAGGGAAAATGATTAGAAAGGATAACTCTGTTCTGTCATAGTTTACCAATGATGACTAAAAGATGAACAAGAGGAAGTGAAACATACACCCAAAATCAAAAATGATACGATCTATGTTTTGGAATAACATGAATGTATCTCTGCTTATTAAATTCTGTATAAATAAAGAAGCACTCTGGCTGCTAGTCAGTCAGGCTGCAAGGTTCTCCTGACTATCATGCCTGGCTCACTCCTTCCCCCAACAACTAACTCTGTACCGCCTCTCTGGACCTGTCAACTGCTCCTGGCACTGTCTGTTTATGTCAGTCATAAACTTGTAACTCTTGAAGGTTTATCTATGCCTCAGATTCCTGCCCATAAACTCAGATACATTTGATGAAGTCTCTACTTTTACTCTAAATATCTAAGCAGCCTTCATACAAACACATCTAAAAGCCTCTTCACTCAAATCACTCCCCCTCCAGTTTCCTCCATCTCAGAAAGTGCCAATGTCAATCTTTTATCTACCCGGGCTAAACTAACTTGGGCTGTCCTTGGCATTTACACAACATATAAGGGAACTTTTCTAGATCTCCATTTACAACAGGTCCACAATCCAGGCTCTTCTGTGCAACCTCAACACTAGCACCATGGAGAAGGCCACACTCTTTACCACAGGATCACTATTTTTACTCATTCTTCTATTACTAAAACAGAGTCAAATGGCCTTTCTGGAGTGCCATATCAGACTACAGGGCTCCTTTGTCTGTCATTTCATTCAGAATAAAAGTCATGGTATTTTTATAGTCTGTACTGTTCAGTGTGATCCTGCTTCCTGCCTTCAGTTCTATGCCCTCATCCTGATCTCATCTCCTAAGGCCTTTTCCCTTACTCCCTTCACTGTCTACATTGGATCTTAACAGTTTCCTGCTTTAGGGCATTTAAATTTGTTCTTCTGCTGCTTTTAACTCACCTAGCTGACCCCCTCACTTCTTTTAGGTCTTTTGCATTATTTTCCCACTGAGGCTTTCTATGCCCACCCTGTATGTAAAGATATAATTGATCCTAAATATCAAAACTCCCAGGCTTCATTACCTTCCTTCCTTAAGCATTGCTCACCATGTCTGCTTTGCACTCATCTATTCTATTCCCTGATGCCCCTTTCGAACTTGGAATAGTGCTTGGCACATAATGCTCAATTCAATACATAGGTTGAACTGAAAGAAGAGAGACCAGCATAATGAGGAATGATGAGTAACAACACTCATCTTAAATAAGGCTGGCTAACAAAGTGGATCCTTCCCTGCAAATTGTTAGCAAAGAAAGATCAAAATGGTCAGAGAGAACACAAACAAAAATTAAAATTTCATAAATCAAAATTTCATTTCTCTTTAATATGCATTAACAGAATAACCAAATACATAGAAACCTTAGATATGAAGAGCCTTAAACATATATTTGTAAAAGCCTCAAAACTTTACCTCACTTTTTTTTATAACAGTATAGCTCCAGCTTCCTGTATATGTTCTGAAGCTTTTTCTCCTCTCCAATTAAACACAGATATAACTATAATTCAATAAACTAAGGCTTAAGAAGTAGCACATTCAGCATTAAGTAAATCTGCATTACTTTTACAAACACTATAAATATATCATCATCAGTTATAGGAAGTTTGGTTCTTCTCTCCCAGTCATTTTCACAAGGCAAGGTTCAAAACCAAAAACTCACATCACCGAAGCTACAATACGCCTATGGTAACTTGGGCACCAAATGGAAGTTCGCGCCCCCTTAAAGACTAAAAGTCCAAAGGCAGCAGCCCCAAGGCAGTTTACAAGGGGCATAATAGACAAATGAGCATACTCCTTAAGAAGCAAGACAAAGCAGATGGAAAGTAAAGTCAGCATGTGATCATCTAGCACTTGAGGAGCCTAAGTCAGCTCCTAGTTTGCTCTCTCCTCCCACCTCAGCCTGAGCAACTCCAAACTCACGTAAGAAGTAGCAGGAAGCACAACACCAGTGTTCAGATTTGACAGAATGCTAAAAGCCTCTACTCATCTACTTGTTTGTTTGAGTTTTATTATTCATAGAACATTTTTCCTATTTTCTTGACACCAATCACATTTTCTTTGAAAAACAAAAACGATTATTATACCAGGATAATCTACGATGTATGTACTGCCTGCCAGAAATTACACGAAACTGTCCCACTATCACTAAAATTCTGAATTTAAGTATATAAGGACACTTAATTCTCTCTTTTGTGAAGAGGAAAAAATTATACGTGAAACTAAGTGAAAGATCCTAACACCATTTTAAGCCACACTGATTTGAAGCTCTCATCTAAATAAACTATGCTTCTTTCTTATTTATAAAAAGGAAAATACCAAATTCTGTATTGCTATGCTGTAGTCAAAACAAAGGTTTCTGAAATAAAATGATCAAGAAATACCTAAAAAATATAATTCTGCAGCTTCTTGAAGGAAATTGAGACGCAGTATTATAAGTCCTAACAAATGTGAGACAGGATACAGAACAATCTTATTCGTGAATTATCATTTCGGCAAAAACAAAAAGACACTGTTTTGCCCTAACAAAGATTTTTAAAGAAGCAATACACAAAGAATTCCGAATACAGTAGTTTACTAATGACCTTCACAACGGGACACTGAGATAGGAGGAACAGAAAAGCAATTGTCATCTCATTTTCACATCCAGAAAATATGCACAAGGTTTGGAGAGTTGCCCTAAACCACAGAGCTACCCATGTTGTCTACAAATAGCTCTGTTCCTTCGCCCTCGCTCTTTTCCAGTCTTGTCGACTGCACATCTCATCTCCCTTCCCAGGATACCTACTGGCAAATCGTTGCCAGTCAGGATGAGGGGGATGCTGCAAAGCAGCGGAGGCTGTCCTGGAAAGGAAGCAAAAAAAAAAAAAAAAAAAATGCAGAGAAGGGCAGACAAAGACAGCCCTACTCCCTGGCTGGCCTTGACTAAATGACTGTGTGTAGGAAGACAGTACCCACAAATGGTCGAGACAGGATCAAGAAGGCTCAGGTGAGTTTTCCAGGGTACTACTTAGCTGCCCAGCACCCCTAGGACCAGCCAACCCCTATAACTTAAGCCTCCGCCCACCGCTGTCCGGGGACAGGGCGCTCGGCTCCTCTCTCAGCCGGAAGAAAAGAGTTCTTTGCTTCATACTACATGACTCACCTGCCGGGTCATTAGAGATTTGATTTTTTGCATGTCGAGGTCCAGAGACGATTACCTTGCCTCAGAGAAGGAACAAATCACACAAAACCACCAGAGAGCCGGCTACAACACTGGGAAGCCATAGTGAGTCGTCACGTGGAGCTGTCCGCCTGGGTCAACCTTCCTTTTGCTGAGCATGCTGGGAAGTGTAGTCTTCCGGCTACAGTCGAAGAAGGAGGCTTGCCTGAGTACTACATTTCCCAAGAAGCCACCCTTCAACGGACTGCAGGTCTTGTTGGTCCGCTGTACTTGGAAAGGCTTTGGCTAGGCTGATACCTGAGCCCTAGGTGTTCTGGCCAGCTAGCTAAACAAACTCCGAGGAGACCATACATATTCCAGATTGACAAAAACGCCCTCTAAGAATAAGAGAAAGCACTGGGCTGGGGGTCGGGTAATAAGACCATGAGACTACACTCGGACAAGTGTCCTAGGACGTGAAATTTCCCTGTGACCTAAGGAAAGGGGGAGGCAGGTACCCTAAGATGCTGATGGCTACCATAGTAGGTTCTTCATTCTTACCATTCCCTGTAAAGAGCTTTAATAAAATTAGAGTTCCTCTAATCCCCAGCTATTATTTTCCTACTTGCTTAAGCAAAGGCAAGTGGTGGCATGTCAGTAATTGTGGGAGCATGTGTCACTTTAAAGTCATCTCGTCATTAGTGCTTACAGGGATGTTTTGGAGACTCAATTTTATAAGGATTTCAAATTAAAAGTATGGGAGGCAACAAACAGAGCTAATAAACAACACGGAAAATTTACAAATTGCAAGGGACTCTGTTAAAGGCTTCATGTGTATAACCTAATGTATCTGCATGTAAAGCTTTTTCTCCTTTTTTTTAATTACAAAATTTTTTCATGCAATATTTTCAGATCAGGTCCCCCCATTCCCCATCCTAGATTAACCCCACCTCTTCAGCCACCAACTCCACTGCTCTTTCTCTCTTTAGAAACAAGCATGCAAATAAATAAAATTAAAATAAAAAAAAAATACACCCAAGCCCATATGCATGAACACTTTATGGAATTACTATTATCTCCATAACGATGATAAAGATAAATCATTAAAAATGATGAGTCGGGTGTGGAAAAAGTAAAGACCTTGCCTAAGACTATTGCAGATGTGTGAACTGATTATTCAGATGCTTAAAGGTTTTGTGTATTGTGCTGAGAAGTGATTCCTAAATCATGACACCAGTGCCTTTTAACTACCGCAGTTTAATGTTTATTAGAAAAATACAGCATTCATCCTCTGGGGGGCAGCAGTTGTCAACCTGGCTGTGAAGAGGCTTGGCAGCTAGCACAGGAATCTGCATATGCAGTTGCCTCCTCTAGGGGGGGGTCCTCTCACAGACTGTACAACTTATACTCAAATGGAATTACAGTAATAAATGCTTTTCTCCCCCAATTCATCTTACATACAACTGTTCTTGTTATCTTAAGTATGTCACAAACTTTCCTCTGTTGCTTTTACTATTATAAATCCTTCCATTAAGGTATCTGTATTAAAGAATATAGCTGTTTGAAATCCATGTAGCAGGTGTTGATTTTGTAAAAAACAAACAAAAATAATAATAAAGCCATCCTAACAATTTAAATGAACTAACAGTAAATTCTGTGTGACTGACTGGGGAAGTCAGAAAGCGGTCCATGCGCTAATTGCCCCCTTTCTTCTGCCTTCCCTCTTTCCCACTTCCTTCCCCCCTCCACCTTTCTCTTCCTCCTTCCCTTTCCCCCTCCCTTTCCTGCCCCCCACACCCATTCCCAGTGACTCCTTGTATTCCTGGAAGTGCAATCACCATGGACAAAAATTGGTTTAGGTTAATCATTTTAATGCATCTATAACTTAGACCAATAAACAGTAAAGATATAGAAGATACAGTCCTCTCTTTTGTAAACCAAAACAGTAGATTATCCATTTGCTATAAATACTGTGGTGAGACAATCCTATCCCACTCCTGCCCCCAGCCCTAGACAAGAACTCACTATATAACTCTGGCTGGCCTCAAACTCACAGATGTCTACTTCCCTCTGCCTCCAACTGATGTATGTATCTGGGAGAATTTTCTTATATTGACAAAACTCTTTGGAATTGTTCTTAAAATTTTTGTCAGTTTAGCATCACTTTAAGTTCAATTTGTTTGTATGACTTCAATGTAAGTTTCCTGAATTCACAAATTACTCTCATCAGCAGCTACATCTATGAACCTACCACTAGAGGGTGCTTGGTCAAGTTATACAGTCGTACAAATCACACAAGTACTGCAAATTTTTTTTTAATGCATATAATGACAGAAAAAGGAGCACAAGAATGGTTCATGGTTCATTCTGGTATTTAAATTCTTATTGTAGCACACTATTTTTCTTACAAAATGTATACCCTAATATAAAATGAGAATACTGGAATTTTATAAATCCTTTAAACACTATAGGTGTGATACTAGGAAAAACCCACTCTACTGTCTTTGTTTCTCATATTTTGACAAGGATCCTGGAGCCCTCAAAGAAAACCATCCTTAGGTTGGAGGATACTATAAAGATCTTATTTAATAGGTGCTGCTTGTGTTAAGATTGATCTAGATGGAGTGAAGAAGCTTGTGTGGAATCTGTTTCAGTCCTATGTTTCTTTCCAATTAGATGTTGCACATATAATATGAAAATCTGTGTGCATTTCTTAAGAATCAACTAAGAAGAAGGCATCTTAGGCTAAAGAGCACAAGGAGCTGATTTCTGGGGAAACTTGCTAAAGAAAAATGAGCACTATGCTTAGGTGTCAACTGTCCTAAGAGGTATGCATCTAAGCAAATGAAGTGAATGTTGTTAACACTACCATGGACGTATGTGAAAGGTTATGAGAGTACAGAGAAACATGTCCATTGCTTGGGGTTGAGGATACTCTTGACATATTTCTGAGATATGGAGCTTTGTAAAAGTGATTGTATAAAGGAGTTGGGTTTCCCAATAGTAGTGCCTTTGCCTTTAGACACTTTCTCAACAAGTTGGGAGCCTTGATACAAAGAGTATTTCTAAAGCTGGTGTCCAGAATAACCAGTTTCTTTTTTATTTTTCATAATACTAGGCAATAGTCTTTGTTTAAGCAGTTAAAATGAAAGCCTATGCCCTTCTTCCTCTTACCATTGAATTTCTTGAGTAGAACTTCACTCTTAAAAATGACTTGTGCTGGAATTCTACTTGCTATTTGTCAGTTTATATATATATGGTCCATTTTATGCAGAAAGCTTGGGCCAGAGCCTTCTTACAAATAACTTCTCACTGTAACTTACCAACTCAAGAAGAAATTCTCAGATCTCTACTATCATTACAGAAACAGAAGCTGGTTTGGGAAGATGTAGACAGAACATACAGGTAAGGTTTTTATGGATTGCTAGTTCACGAAGATTCAACTCAGAAAATTTGGCCTTAGGTATTATCTATTGGTACATACTATACATTATAATAGCATACAATGCATGACTCATCCCCACTTAGAACCATACCTGTGATTTGTTTTTAAATCTGTACATTCATAGGTTCAATAAAGCTATCACAGTCATTTGTAATAGAAAATATAACAAAGAAAAACTACATTTAAAAATAGTCTAGTGACCTGCTTTGGTTCTTTGCTACACTCTTTACATGAAAAAATGAATAGCTACATAGCAAATTCATGAAGTTCTTTGATTTCCAATAGAAAGTAATTTTTCAAATTTCAAATGATGACATAATTTTTTATGATAGGAAACCAGATTTGGGATTTATTTATCATGAGATCACCCAAAAAAGATTGTCTTTCTCCTTCCTCTTATGAATAACTCAGTATGATTATAAAGCTATACTGAAAAATAACTGAGAAATCACTAAGAAACTATTCTGAAAGCCACAGCCTTGTGTTCTTGTAAAGCATATAACAGGTGTTCCTACTCCCTGTGTCCTTTGTATACACATTCATTCTGTATTCAAATCACAGAAGCAAGAGGCAGGATAGGGTCTGTTACCTCACTGCTAATTTCCCTAGCAAATAAACCAGCAGCTGCTGGTCCATGAACCAACTTGCCACTGAGAACAGGGTGCCGTATGCATGGGGCAGGATGCTTTCATAAAGCCCCTCAGCAGCATGGTTGGGATCTTTTTCTGCAAAATATACTTTCTTCTTATAGGTAAGGCCCTGCATGAACTGGATTTTAGATATTTGGGGTTTGAGTTATGGGGTTTTGTTGGTTTTCTTTGTGGCTTATTTTTTGTAGTCATAAGGTAAATATTTGCTTTGGGCTGTAGATTTTCTCAGATAATTGAGGAACAGTTCAGAACCTTTTAACAATAACACACTGTTCCATCAAAGAAACAGGAACATGTAGAAGAAATGAGCTTCAAGAAATGATTGCTTTTGTTTCCTTGGAGCAACAGCCATTGTCAATGGGACTCGCTAAGAAAGTTGAGGCTGTATAAAAAACTAGTGAGTTTCTTCTTTTCCCGGGGCTTACAGAAGGCTCAATAATCTTTAATAGTGAATGTTTTAGTTGGCAAATGTTCTAATAGTGTATTAAATTAAAAATACAGAATGAAATTCAAAGCAACTTACAGTAATAGGTTTCTTTTCATTAAAGCTAGTGCTTAAATTAAAGATCATATATGAACTGTTTGTTCTTCTTTAATATAAATATGGAAAAATGTGAAGTTCCAGCTAAACTGACAAAACAGAGAAATGTGTTTAAGAGGATCAGTACTCCAGATGACTTCAGCTTTTCTCTTTGTTAATGACTAGTCCTGCTTTTGCTGTATATTAATTTTTCTCTCATTCTCTTTTTTCATAGTTTGTCTCTCGATACCATCCTGTGCTTTTATCCATCAACATTCTTTTCATCAAATGTCTCATTTTCCATTCTTGTTATTATAGGTCTAAAAGGTCAAGTTAGTTTCTTGTTTTATTTACATTAATCTAATAGAACTTTAAAGGGGGGTTTATTCTTTAAAGTATATATTCTTGGACATATAAAACAATTTGAACTTAGGACTTTTAGAGTATTTAAGCCTTACTTTCCCTAATATATCTTGTTAGATTTCATTATTAAGATGACTATTATCCACATTTATATGTAATGCACCTAAATCCCTCTGACATAAAACTATCTGTTCCCCAAAACTGTGGTCATCTCAGTTACTATAGGCCATATTATCAAATTTAAACCTGTGATGTGTTCTACATTTTTAAATTGTTATAGAAGCATCTGCTACCATAATTTCCACATCATCCTTATACATGAAAGATGGTCTATTGGTTTCTCATTTGTCTTTCATTTCCAACACTGGCACTGCTAGCGTTTCACAGAGAGTGTTTTTGTAATTGGCCTTAAGAAAAACTCAGGAACCAGTTCAGCTGAAAAATTGAACTAAAATAAGTTTAAGATATACTTGGGAGAAATCACAAATTCAAAATTAAAGTTGTTATTATAGACCATAATTCCCCTCTTTAAAGAAATTCACTTTCTCTGAATGTGGCAGGTGGTAAAGGACATGGGAATATGCAAACTCTTTTAAAGTACTGAATTTTCTGTGTGCCTTTAGAAGATTTTAAAAATAAACTCCAAATGTGTGGTTACATAGTCTCTTTAAAATATAGATTTCTAACTTCTATTTTTTCTAAAGATGCAAGAGTTTATTTTCAGTCAACAATAGTTGTGTTATGTTTGCTAATACTGTGTGTGGTGATGGGGAAATAAATACCAACCATTCTGAGTTGCTGCAGAGGTCACTTTGTAAAACCTAATGTTTATATGGAATACAGTAAAACTGCTGGCAGGTGTCCTCTGTTGCTGGAACATGGATATTTTTTACAGTGTGCTTTCAACTATGTCTAACTTTATATACCTTTGAAGGCACTGTTATTATATATCATAAGAAGTGTCTAAAGTAAAGTCATTACTGTAATTTTGGATATCAGGTTATAAGTGGTATTTTCAATGTTATCCCCAGTTGTTGTGAATGCCAAAAAGGCAGAAAATCTTAACAGCTGTCTTAAATTCAGGAAGTACTCATCAACTCAGTAAAAAGAAAATTTTCATTTACATGCAAGTATTTGGAATATCAAAAGAAAATTAAAATTCCACTAATATTTCTCTCACTTTCTTGAAGTTTATCTGCTCACACAGAGAGAGGCTGTGGAAAGATTTAGTCTTTTAGGTTTTCTCATGCAACTAGAAAAGATAAATTAAAATGTTTTTCTCCAGGTGAATTTCATTTTTCTAAATGAGTAAAGCACTGTGTTTGAAGATATGGGTTTAGTGCATTTATAGCAAGAATCAGCAACAGAACAAATGTGTACTTCTAAGCATCACAGGAAACATAATGCTACCTGTTTATTCTCAGAATCTCACAGTGGTTTGTCAGTGGATTCATGTCTTTCCTGATTTTTAGGTGCTGATACAAAGAAAATCATTCCTTGCTGACATTTGTTACCTATAAACTGTCCCATAAAAATAATATAGGTATTGGACATGGTGGTGCCTGCCTTTAATCCCAGCACTTGGCGAGAAGCATATATCTGTGATTTCTAAGCCAGTCTTGTCTACATACTAGCCAAAACCTCATAATGAGCTCTTGTCTCTGTTAATAAAATAATAATAATTAATAATAAAATAATGTAAGCAATATTCAAGCAAATTGCTATCATAATAGCTGTACTACGTCTTACTATGCTGTACATATTTTAAGAAATAACCACAAATAATTTTTATTTTATATGAAAGCATTATATTCCGAAATATAGTTGGCAATATATTATTTAAGACTTTAATATATGGTTTATTCTCTTAAATAGCCCATGAACTAGTTTTCCCCATTTATATAGTGAGTGCAAACACCATATAAATTTATTGCTCATCATGGTGATTCGGCATACCTCTAACCCTTACATTCAGGAGGCTGAGAAAGAAAAGCTCTGAGTTCCAGCCCAGCAAACACATTTTAGTAAGGTACATTTAGCAACCTCTGTCTCAAAAAATTTTTCTCACTAAAGTAGTTGGTTAGTTCATTTGGGGAAATAAGGTTGTTTTTTAGAAAGGGTCTCACTTACACTTACAGCCCTAGCTGGCTTTGAACTTACTATGTAGATTAGACTGCACTCTACCTCCCTGAGATCTACCTGTCTTTTCCTCCCAAATGCTGGGATTAAAGTCATGTATTCGGGATCTACTGAAGCAGATGTCCAGACTGCAGTATCTGTGGTTTTTTGTCTTATGTCTTGTATTTAGTGTCTTATGATATAAAATTATCTCCTCATATCTTAGTCTCTAAACCATCCTGCTCATAGTTGAGGACCAACATTTGAATCAAGATTCAAAAGTTAGTTACGTCTTCACTCCAGTGATAGTGTCAGCACCTAGTAATGCACTGCCTAGCAACCACCTCTAGCAGATTAGTGTAATCTCAGCTAGTTTTTTCCAACTGCAGTTATATAGACTAAATTATAAAAAAGCAGAAGAGCAAGAACTTCTCCCACATGAGAAAAATAGATTGGCTAAAATTGAATTCAAGCTTCAGATATCCGCATCTCGGTCTAGCAGGGACTCCTGGGCTAAGCTGGGAAAAAAAAAAAATACTGAAACGCACCAGTAAGTCAGTGACAAAGCTGCTCCGTGCCAGAGGCAATCACCTCACTTTATGTCAGCAGCCATGCAGGTCTTCCCAGTGCACTCTCAGGGTGATGATGTGATTCCCAACACAGCCCCTTGATTGCCTGGTAACAAACACAGAATCGCCAATTTGTTATAGAACATCAGGAACTGACAACTTAATACGTGGACTAAATGCTGTGACTGGCTACTTCAAAATTCTTTGAACTGTCTCTCTCGAAATGTAAGTACGGGCTACTCTGAGAAAAACACCTCAGAATGTCAAGCATCTGAACAATTAGAGAACAGGGAGACAGAATAGGTATCATCCATGATTTCTTCTTTCACATTCAGGACAATGAGCAGATACTTAAAATGGCTTGTTTAGCATTATTTGCAGACTAAACACTCTTTTAAGATGACTATGTGTCCTTCTCTACAACTTCACATTTCGAGCCTTAGCAAACTGTCTTAGCAAATGAAATATCTTCTCTGCTAATTTAGAAAATGCACAGGAACCTGACCATCTTCACTTCAGGGCAATTTGCAAGTGATGAATCTAAGAATCGCTGGTGAGCATAGTTACAAGGGAGTCTAAGGTTAGATATGAACCCTGCCTGACACATGGCTAGTAGATATTTTCATACACAGTCAAGTTTTTAAAAAGGAACATAGCAGCACAATAAACACAGTGAAGGCTATGTTTTACATTTCTAAAGATAGAAATAATCATCTTAAAACTAGTTTTTGTTTATTGCTTATTAAGAAACTCTGTATCCCTAATTTCAACTGAAGACACAGAGGTGTATTTTTATTATCCAGAAAACATACAACTGAGGAAGGACTTGCTGCTGCCCTAGACCCCATGCCAAAGCCCAGTGTCTTTGTAAATGTCTGGCTGTTAGAGCTGGTCCCGTCTCAGCCTCTGCTTCATGGATCTTTGACATCACTAGTTTTAAGACATTGGTTTACTAATTCATTTTTCCCCTCCTACAATTTCCTTGCAGAATCCACTACTCCTTTGCTTCAAGCAATTTTACTTTTTAGATATTCCAGCATCCAATTTCCTCTTTTTAATCTCTCAAATTAAGAAAACTCTAAATTTAATACTTTTGTACTTTTCATACAGAAACAAATTGTACACCTTGTAATACCTTTGTCATAGGAAAACTAAAGTGAATGAGCAATGTGTGTTTATCCCATCCATGCAGAGGCCCAGGAGCCTCCCTGCACTGCATGTCTAGCTCTCCATTCTGGGAAAGGAAGAGCCCACTTGCTGTGGTAGAACTTGATTCTTCACGGTATGAGAGCAACATGCCTGAGCTTCTCTATGGAAATCACCGTGGAAGACAAACAGACCTTTGCACCGTTCCCTTCTTTGTTCTAATTGCCTTCCATAAGTTGATTTAGATGAGGCTTCCTGGAAACAGTGAAAATGGAAGGCAACTGAAGAGGATAATCGCTTTGTGTATATGAGAAAACTGAAATGAAAACCTTTGTATCGGCCCCAGTTCCAATCTCCTCTCACCTACTCAGCTTCCCTTCATCTGCATTCATCACACTTCTGCTTCACCATTTCTGTTTGTGATGAACTCATACCCAGTGCCCACCTTGTGATTTCATGTTCTAACTTCCTTTCCAGCCTGCACCCCATTGCTCTCATCCCTTTACAGCAGGGTTACACAAAGCATCTATGCCTACTGTTCTGCCTTTCTGCACCATTATTTCTCTCTCTCTCTCTCTCTCTCTCTCTCTCTCTCTCTCTCTCTCTCTCTGTGTGTGTGTGTGTGTGTGTGTGTGTATTGTGTGTGTTGTGTGTGTTGTGTATGTGTATATGTTACGGTGTGAGAGTGGGTCAGAGGACAACAGGAAGTATAACATTAGCTCTTTTTTTCATCATATAAGTCTTAGGGATTGAACTCAGGTTATCTGGACTGGTGACAGATCCCTTTACTCACTGTCCCTGTACCATTGGTTTTTCTCTTGATGTTCAAAACAGTCTACATTTAAATCATACACATGACTCTATTATTCTAAATATTCCGCTGATAGTGATTTCATAACAACATCGTCCACTTACAAAATAAAGCAAAGACCTTTTAATTAAAGTTCTAAAAATATCCTGAAAGGACTTTCTGCATTACATATGTATGTGTGCATATAATATGTATATATGTTTCAGAAATTAAGAAACAATATGCAAACATAAGATATAATAAGATATAACCATAGCAGTGGGTCCATGGACCCAAACCTCCCAAGTACCGCATAAGACTATGCATTAGGAAGAATTTCATGTTTTACATCAGTTCTGGCCTTTAATTCTGTCCTATAGTATCTCTAATGAGTTTCATAATAAAAACATTATCACTATGTCCATTCAGCATTGCCTTTTGATGTCTAATGAGCACCTAAAATTAAGTGTGTCCTAAACTGACTTCTAATTTCTCTACTCAACCCCAAAATCTGTAGTTCTATCTCAGCCCCATGGTTTATCTGCTTGCTGTATCTCCATTCTTTCAGATGACTTAAGAACATGGAGGGTTCTTTACTCCTCAGTGCACTGTATATCCTACCCTGCAATTCAGTAGGCGATCTGTAAGTAGAACCAGTCATGACTCATGTTGCTCTGTCCACCACAGCTTAGTCTGCCCTCAATCTCTTGCCTGCTTTGTTGCAGTCCCTTCCCAAGATATCTTGGTAGTTTTGCTTTTCTCTTTGTGTGGTTCATTCTCATTCCAGCCAGTGGAAGACCAATAAATAATTAGAGAAGTCATGTCCCTCCTTGATAGCAAAACTCCAGTCATAGTTTGATTTAACATAGGGTAAAATTGCCCATGATTCACATGGTCTAAAATCCTCCCCATCACTGACCTCATCTCTCTGAGCTCCTCCTCCTCTTCCGCTCTCTGACATCCAAGCCTTCCTCTTGGTATCACTGTCCTCTGTGGACCAGAAATGAGTGGTTTTAACTTAGTGCTGTTTATTGTGATGTTTACAAGGTCACTCAGATTTGTTGTAGCTTTGACTAAAAGAAGGGAGGGACTTCCAAAAAATAGAATGTTAAGCTATTTAAGGGGCTTTACAGAAATTTCTTGCAGAGAAGCAACTCCTTAACATTTCAGGAATTGCATAGTTTCATCAGGGTATGACATTGACATAGTCTAATTTCAATGTGTTTAATGGTTTTATTGAACTTTAGAGCTCATAATCTTTCTCAGTTCTCCTTTCTCTATCATTCTGGAATGGTGGGAGATACTAGCTTCTGCTTCTGCTTCTCCTTTTTGCCTTGTCTTTAGAGGAGTCATGCAATCGGCGTGTCACTGGGTGTAGTCTTTCAAATGCAGAAGGTTTCAGAGACAAATATTTACCTCGACCTGTAACTGGTACTAGAATAGTCAATACTTAGAAGCCTTCTTCTCTGAAAGGGATTATCATCTGACTGAGTTTTCTCTGCATTTGTACCTTTGTATCATGAGATGTGGCTCAGGGTACTCAGAGTTTTCTTTCTCTTTGTAGCAGGTGTTTGTTCGGGGCTGAAGGTGACTGTGCCTTCACACACTGTCCATGGCATCAGGGGACAGGCCCTCTACCTCCCTGTGCACTATGGCTTCCACACTCCAGCATCTGACATCCAGATCATATGGCTGTTTGAAAGATCCCACACAATGCCCAAGTACTTGCTGGGCTCTGTGAATGAGTCTGTGGTTCCTGACTTGGAATACCAGCACAAGTTCACCATGATGCCACCCAATGCGTCTCTCCTCATCAATCCACTGCAGTTCACTGATGAGGGCAATTACATTGTGAAAGTCAACATCCAGGGAAATGGAACTCTGTCCTCCAGTCAGAAGATACAAGTCACCGTTGATGGTGAGTCCTCTGGTAGTAAATAAGTGGCTGGGTTGAATCAGTGGAGGCTCAGGATACCAAGCTTCCTGGGCTTTGATGTCCTTGCTCTTCCAACTCTGAATGAATTTATTAATGCTCAGTGTCTCCTTAATACCATTACCTACTTCATAAGGCTTCCTGAAATTTAAGTATATATGTTAATACGTGAGGTGCTTAGTGCACAGAAACAGATCTTTAAACAATTAATGAAATAAATGTACTGGTTTTTTTTTAAGACTTATATAAAGCTGCCAAAAGAGTGAGGTATGAACAGTTTATTTTCTCATTTGTAGGACATATTCTGGGAAGGCACTCATTTTTAATCACATGAAGATGTTTTTGGTACACCATTTAAGGGAATATGAGCCACGGACTTTATGTAGAGACAGTAGAAGTTGGGGAAACATTTTCTGGGGGAGACTAAAGCTGGCTAACCTTCAGGCATTTTTTTCCTTATTAAAATTTGTAAGTAGCATAACTTGAACATACTACGCACAAAATTCAACTTCTTAGCTTTCTGTCTCCTCTCTTTGACAAAATATCTCATTTTATTAAGTATTAAATTGAATTTATGATTTCCTCGAGCACAAGCTTTGCATACATCACTGGCCATTCATCTTCTCATACACTCAGTCTACAAGAACAGCTCATTGGCTAACCTTAAAAAAAGATTCCAGCTGCATTCACCTACCCTTTACCACTTCTTTGCTCATACCTCTGTCTCCTACTCTGCTGTAATAGCTCGCTCCCTAGCCTCTCTACTTTGCCTCTTTGGGTCAGAGCACACACCACAGCTTCCTCTCCCACTCAAAATGGGTGTCAAAGTACTAACAACAACCTTCAGAGCCCATGTGTCCTGTTTCTCTGCCTCTGACAGCTGACAGCTATACTCTCTGTTCTAGCCACACTGGTCCCTTTCTTTTCCTTGAACAGGACAAATACACAGCTCTGGCTCTTTGTTCTCTCTCTTCACTCCATCTAGACAGCGTTTATCCCAAGTATCACTTTCTTATTTCTTTTAGGTATCATCTCAATTGCTATATCTGTGAAGTCTTTTCTGGCCACTCTCCACTCTATATAAAAATGTCATCTTAATCCCAAGCACGCACACACACACACACACACACACACACACAGAGAGAGAGAGAGACAGAGACAGAGAGACAGAGAGACAGAGATAGAGACAGAGACAGAGAGGCAGAGAGAGTCTCTCTCTGTGTGTCTTTAATTCTGCTTTTCTCTTTGTTCATCAAACTTTCATTGAACTTACCATCACCAGTAAATAGTATCTGTACTTAGGTTTTACTGTTTCTCTTCCGTGACTGGAACATGAGGTCTGTGGAATAGGGCCATTGCCTGTGTTCTTTCTGTTCTCTTCATAGTGCTCAGAACTGTGCCTGCCTTAGCAGACTCAGTAAGCTCTGTGGAGTAAGGAGACAGACGAGAGACAGAAGAGGCTGCAGGGGATGAATACATTGGCTGTGGGACCAGATGTCTGCAAACCAATTGTAGGGAGAGGGAAGAAATACCTTACAGAATTGTTCACAAAGCTCACCTACAACTGTTTTTCATACAAGTTTTAATAGAATATAGCTCTTACCTGTTTATTGTAACATTGGATTTATTTACCGTAACAAAACCAAAAACTGGGGTTTTTTTGTTTGTTTGTTTTTAGTAAACAGGCTTTAAGAACCTAGTCCTGTCCAAAAGGGACACTTGAGGTTTGTTCTCGGCAAGTATACGGATGACTATTCCAGTGAGTGGCCCTTCAGTTTTCATGCTTCCTAGTTATCTCATACCACATACATTTCCACACAGTGATGTCTAAGATGTGTTCAGATATGACCAATGCACACAATCCATTTTTTGAAACATAATAACATACACAAGATGCTATTGCAAGTCCTTTGCTCTTGCCAGAGAAGACAAAGGATGGAATTAAATGAACAAAACAGTAGACAGCATCGCTTTGAAAAATGCCAGATGTGCCCAAGCTTTTCAGCTCCCCTCCAAGTCGCTTCAGCTTCATTTTTCCTTATCTTTCATTTGTTTCTATTCCCCTGGGCTGGAGAACAAGCTCCATTTGTGTCCTCCTCTCGTTTCCATTGTAGGAAGATGTAACAATAATACACAATAAAATTGCCTGAGGAAGAAGCATCAAATTCGACTGGACACTTGATGGGAAATCAAAGCCTAAAGTACTGTATCCAATCACAGGCTACCTATGTGGTACAATCATAGCATCTTTGTGCTCTGTGAGCTTACAGAGATAGAGATTATTAAATGTCTAGCTCTTCAAGATGCAGAAAAAATACATTGCAAGTGTAAAGGCCTCTTTTCTTTGGCAGTGAAGGCTGTTTAGCTCTGAACAATTAACTATTTTTTTTACACTTATTATGTTTATTTACGTGTATGTGGGTGTTCAAAATCAGGCTTGACAGCAGGTGCCCTTACCACTGAGCCACCTTGCTGGCCCACAAGTCACTGTTTTATCAAAGAGGGTGAAGAACTTTGCAGATAGATGATGTTTGCTGAAATGAGAGTGAATGCATATGTAATTACCAACCTTATCCATGTACTTAGAGCTAAAAGTCAGTGAAGAAATATTTGTGTTCTTCTCTGTTTATCCATTCGCTTGCTGAGTGCCACATTTATTACATAAAGCTAGCTTCTCATAATTTCACTTTCTAGTAGAAATTTCTATTGGATTTGCCCTTTATAGTTCAAATTTAATAAAATCTTAATAATATATCTATCCTACTGCCACATTGGTTCAGTGTTGACTGACATGTAGGCTTTAGTTCATTAATGAAATTGTGTATTTGCCACTTTCCAAAAGTTCTCCTAGATGCTTTACTTTTCCGATGGTGGATAAAAATTTGAGGTTGCCACATCCTTTCTTGCCAGATGTTTTTGGTCAAGAAAGGGAAATAGCTTTATAAATTTTGCTTGTGAGAGTGTGCCTTCATGGCAGATAAGTATTTGCATAATCTCTTAAGTTGAGAGAGAGAAGCTTTGATGATAGAGGAAGCTCTGGGTTTTCCACCATAACTATATAAAAAGTAAATAGATTAATTGGCCATTCAAGTTCTAAAATTTGATTAGCTCTAACTATATAAATATATTTCATATTTTTAAATTTCTGTGGCTTTTAAATGTCCTTTTTTACTGTTACCTAAGCTGCCTACATTTACAAGATATTGAAATGTTGGAATCATTTTCCCAGGATTCAATATTGGAAAGGCTTCTTAGAGTGTTGCTATAGCTCTGAGAATGGCAAAGAACCATTTCTATGTCTCTTGATATTGCAGATCCTGTCATGAAGCCAGTGGTTCAGTCCCACCCTGCTTCTGGGGCTGTGGAGTATGTGGGCAACATTACCTTGACTTGCCAAGTGGAAGGGGGTACCAGGCTAGTTTACCAGTGGCGAAAAAATGGGAAGCCTATTTGCATCAACTCCAGCCATTCCTTTTCTCCCCAAAACAACACCCTTTGGATTGTTCCAGTGACAAAGGAAGACATTGGGAACTACAGCTGCCTTGTGTCAAACCCTGTCAGTGCGATGGAAAGTGACACCATTATGCCCACCATATATTGTAAGTAACTTGTTTTTTTCTTGGCTATATCTATGGAAAGTTTTCACAGGGGTGGGCATAGATATCAGCACCAGATGTCATTTGGTCTTTACTGGTATTGTAGTTCAGAACGTGCTATGGTCATATCATCTAGGCATTGTCTGGTCCAGAAATATATCTATTGACATAACTTTACCTTTTGAAGATCAAGTTGAAACATTAGTTTCAGTGCATTCAAAGTGAAATTTGTAGTTTCAACCATTGGGTGAACTCATGTGCAGTGGAATTCTCAACCCCACAGTACCACAAAGAGGTGCTGATTCATTCATTTCCCAGAAAGAAGAGGAAATGATAGGTCCTAGGACTAGGATGTGCTCTCTGGACTGCATGGAAAAGGAGCCCTCCTGGATTACATGTGGGAGAGTGCCCTGAAGGACAGGTTTTCTCTCTATCATTTCTACACTTAATCTTAGCCAAAGACCAAGAAGTGATTCTCTCATTTCTGAAAGAAAGGTTCAGGAAGGATTATACTCAGAGAAATCGCATGTATTTTCCCAAGAAGATCACTAATTACTTCTGTGCTTTAATTCTCTTCAGCTCTTGTCATCAAATCTCATGTACAAATAAAATATATTAAACTCTTCAGTTTTTGTCTCATGTTACCATGACAACCCCAAACAAGGTCCCTTCTTTTCCTTATTCTATTATTTTTCCAGTCACAGCAAAGTGACAGCACCACCCCTAATATTATTTATTTGTCTGTGTGTGTGTGTGCGTGTGTGTATGTATGTGCGTGTGTGCGAGTGTGTGTGCGTGTGTGTGTGTGTGCGCGCGCGTGTGTGCATGTGTGTGTGCGTGTGTGCATGTATGTGCGTGTGTGCGTGTGTGTGCATGTGTGTGTGTGTGTATGTGTGTGTTTAGGAGTGCATATGCCACGGTGTGCCTGCGAAAGTCAAAGGACAACTTTGGAGACCCAGTTCTCTCTTTCCATCATGTAGGTCCTGGAGGAGGAAAATCAAATTGCCAGACGTGAAATAAGTCTGCTTTGCCCAACTGAATCATTTCACCTACCTTCTAGTATGCTTAATAATGTTATAAAAAGTTTAATGTAACATGGAGTTTGTTACCTTGGGAATTGGATAACTTTGCTGTGGGACTGTCCTGGGCAATTTAGGGTATTTGGAAGCCTCTCTGTCCTCCATCAGTGCATACCAGCACTAACTAAAACCTATCTCTGAACATTGCTATTTGACCTCTGAGAGTCAGGCGGTACCTCTTCAGCTGAAAGCTGACAGCCTACCATTCTGGGAAGTTTTAGTGAAAGTTGCAAAAGTAACTATCTCTTTAAGAAAAGTAAGATCTGGCAGCCAAAATCAAAAAACAAAGCAAAAACCCAAAACAAAAAACTTGTCACCTCTGGCATTAAAGTGAAGCTTTCGTCTTTTAACAGGATAGTTGAACCTGGAACACGTATCTACACTCTCACCAAATATGAATTTACAATAGTGACAGAGGCACAAAACCTTGCACCTAGTACTTACAAGCCAGACAACAGGAGTGAGAAATCGGGTGGAAAATGTGTGACATATGTGAACCCTGGTCTTTTTTTTAACCTTCATTTATAAAATGAATATATTTGAAATCACCTCAGTGTATTCCTGGGGTAAAATGAGACATTGTCCAAAGAAATAGGGAAAGAAGCATGCAAACAAGAGAAGACAGTATTATCGTCAATCGTCAATGCCTGTGTCTTCGTCTGCTTCGTGTGTGCATCTCCTTTCTCCACTAGAACACATTCGGAGTCCTCTCAAGGACATGTGTCCCCCCCAAAAAAAAACTTTAGAGAAAAGCACTAGCATATGGATAAGATGTAATTTTCTGAAACCAGATAATGCTTAAAATAAAGCTGAATGCCAGCACTGAAGCAGGGAAGGAAGCTGGCCAGGAGGAGGTATGATCCAGGTATACACAGTGGCTTTGCTTCAAAACCAGCAAAATTTAATTTAAGGAAATAGAATTACTGGGTCTTAAACTAGGTATGGACCCTATGGTTTAGTAGAAGAGAGAAGCTATGTGTGATAAAATGCATGGAGTAAAATGTCACTGCTTTACATATGTGTCACAAGAAGCATAGCAGATAGGAGCGGGAACTGTGGGCCAGGGTTCAAATCCTGGGTTGGCAAAATTATGTCTTTTTGCCTCATTCTCTTCATTCATTTAATGGTGATCTCAAAAACCTACTTCATGGAGTAATTGTGGGGGTTGAACTGTCACTGTATATAAAGTAATAGAACACTTGACTGGCCCATAGTTCATACTGTAGAATGGATAGACAGTATTTCATTATAATGTAATTATCCCATGTGAATACACAGACTGGAAACAATTGCTTTTTATTAAAGAAAAGCCTCCTTTCATAAAGTGACATTTGAGTGAAGGTGTTACACTGGGCAAAGTTGAGCCAGTGGAAAGGTCTGGAAAACTATCACATGCCCATATGGCAGCAAGGGACCAGAGGCAAAGAGGAAGTAAATGTATTTTTTAAGGACCAAGACAAATCATAATTTGTTTTATTTGTTTGCTTACCTCAGTTAGAGACAGTGTCTCATTCATTCTACATCCCTAGCTGGCCTGGTACTTACCCAGGCTCAAGTTTAGAGCAATCTCCTGGGTCAGCCCCCTGTGTACTAAGATGGCAGGCATGAGCCATGATAGATACCTGATTTGTATTTATTTAACCATGGCAAATTATTTTATTACTTAATTCCTAACTACATTTTACAGGTTCTAAGATGTCTTCACAGATAGCCTTATGAAAAAGTTCTGTCTGGTTTTAAAGCAGAGGCAACAGATTCACAGAGGAAGCTTTGGCTACGTCAATGCTGCACAACTGCTGTAAAATTATAGGGAAGATTGGAAGCAGTGCCCATCTATCTCTGTATTTCTTATTAAGCAAGCATCATGACATGAATTAAAACTTTAATTTGAATCTAAGTAGAACAAACAAAAAAAGGTGAGCTATGTAAACCCAGGGGAAGAAACTACTAACAAATTAAATCAACGATAAGCCATGTCACCAGGTCTTTCTTGGTTCTGCAATTATCTCTGATATAACCTTGAAGCACAGTCGAAACTCATCATTAGTTTCTCTTGCTATCATGACTTCAGCCCTATTTCATTACTTGTTTTAACTTTGTTTTCTTGGTTTCTGGCTACAAGGTTTTAATTGCATGCATAAGGGTTTGTTGCTGATCTTCTATTAATGTGACATCAAGGTGTTTGCAGTTTTTTCATTCCATGTATGCTGAGAATATTTTCCTTGTTTGATGCTATCCCCCAGTGTTCCAATTGAATGTAATCACTCCTCTTCCTTCATTATCTCCTACTGAAAGGCCCATCTGTCCTGGCCTGTTCTCCCCCTTTTCAGTGTCACTAAGAAATTCATTTCTCTGTGCAAATATAGCGTCCTGTACATGTTTGTGTCTGGGCCTCACTACAGTAGGTCTGCCACTCATTAGCACCAGCATAACAAACTCTCCTAGGAGCTTCTCATTGCTTAAGCGTCTTTAATTTTATAGGTCAATCAATACTTGACACCATTAGGAACTCAGTTTAACCTGACTAAAATGAGATAGATGATTTTATTCATGCCATGCCCAGATTTCACTTTTACTCCATGGCTCTGTGGTCAAAGATCAATAATCAAGTGAAAGTCATATTCTACTATTCTCCGATAGATATCTATACAGATCATAATTTAGAATTGCATCATGAATCATCTGATGTATTCTCATTGTTTTCATGACATACTCTTCATGCTAAACAGACATTTTTATTGCTAGAAAAGTTATAACAAAATCTATCAAGATTGACTGTATGTTCATTGGGTCATGATGTCATATTCTGGTGTTAGCCGTGGTGGAATCAATGCCAAGCGAAAAGTCAGCAAATATCTAGTTATGGTTTGCAAAATGTAAATGTCTTCTAGCTCTAACTGTAAATAATAACCCAATAACCACTACATTTTGTGTGAAACGCATGGTACTGCTGCAGGGAGCATGCTAAGTGATGAAAATTAAAGGGAAAAGGGTCATTTACAGTAAATACTTACCATCTGCTCCCTTGCAGGGTGGCAAGTAGCAACATGATGGAAACTTAGGTACTGTTCCCACCCAGTCATAAATTGTTAAAGAGAACAGATGATATGTGATTTTACAAGTCATTTAGTAAACAGCCATCCCTGAGGCAAAGAGTTCCTTTCCATTGAGAGTGTACTGCCAAAGGCAAGACGGTGAACCATAATCCAAAGCCAAATGGAATTATACATCTACATTTATCTGTATCTGAGGCCACACTAGTTGAATGAACCACTCCAAATGTCTGCTATGGGGCCGACCATTAACTTGAATAATGTGCTACATTCTACTTCAAAATAGAAGGATGTTCATTCGAAGGTGCTGAAGTGTGAAGCAGCGTGGGGAAAATAACATCATAGCCCAGGCAGGAGACAATAGAATGCAAACAGTATGAACAGTGAAGGTGAATTTGTGTGCCTGTGTGTGTTCATGTGTGTAAAAAGGAGAAACACAGAGAAAGAACAGACACTGACCCAAACACATGCACAGAGAAGCGAATGAGGGAGAAACAGAAGAGGAGAAAAGGAGGTTGAAGAGAATAATGGGCAAGAGGAAGATGTACCTAGAGAAAGAGATGATTATACAGATGTTGAGTCTCTAGGAAAATTAAAGATAACTTTTCATTGATGTGCTTCTCTATTTTATGATTTTGCAATGATCATGCATTTTCTTTTTATAATCAGCTGAAATATAAATTTTATAAAACTGTATCAGAAGTAATGAATTCAAATGCCTCAAATTATTAGTTTTATTAGAAGAAATGCTTGGTAGGGGTGGGGCGTAGAGGTTGAGAGATGTGAAGGAGCCACATATGTCACATGTGAGACAAAGAGGAAGGATGATGTCAACCCTGAAGTCAACAAATAAGGAAGCAGAAATCAACAAACATGTGGGGAGAGGAGAAAGCTGCATGATCAGATTCTCCTCTTTCAAAGCATTTTTTATTTAAATTATTGACCTTACTCACCAGTCATGGCTCTATATATGGCTACCTCTATAGAATCAACCCATCCTCCATGATTCCTATCTGTAGGAATGCTCAAATATGTTGACAAATATAGGACAATTTCAAGGGGGAGTTCCTCCCACAAACTTGAAAAGGCACCACAGTCATTCACACGTGAGATCAATTATGAAGCAACTTGCTCTTATAAGGATGTCTGTAAACCCTGGAATCCAGTTAAAAGACAAGGTTCTAAACAGTAAGACCCATGTTTATGATCACTCTTGTGTGCTTTTTCAAATCTGTGTTGCTCTGCTCTAAAAGGGTTCTGAGATTTTAGACTGTGCACATGAACGTAGGTCTCCTGAGCTTCCAAACCACATGCCCTTCCTCCCATGGCTTTACTCCTATGTGAAGCAGTTAGTGGCCCCCAGCTATACTGTCTTACATCTCATCAGTGCTGGAAACTTGAAGGAAGAGCCTCTTCTGCAGCTTGGAGCAGAAGACAGTCTTAGGAGCCAATCTTTTAACATTCCAGTTCCTCTCACGATGCCTAGGACAGTATTGTGCATCAGTACTCCTTGATGGTGATTTTTTACTGAATCTGTAAAAGCAATTTTTCATTCCTTATGTACTGCTTACTCTTTAGTAGAACTCAGAATAAGAAGTTGAGTGTCAACAGTTCCTAGCCCCTTGCCATAGTGATTTCTCGCGAGACTGAGTCATAGCATGAAATGAGAGGGCAGTGTAGCAAGCCCTAGGTCAGTCACTGAAAGGGGCATCCAAGCTTCCTCATTATCATCATCTATCTCCATCCTCTGTTTGCTTTTTTTTAATTTTAAGAAAGCCAGCATTCCACATCTTTGCATTTTACATCAGCAGATTCAGTCAAAGTCAAATTGAAATATTCAAAAAATTGCACCTGTACTGAACATACACACATGTTTTTTGACATTTTCTCCTAGAGAACAAAGAATAACAATCATGTGCAGAACATTTACATTGTACTCGGTATCATAAGTAATCTAAGCATGTATAAATTTTACAGGGAGATATATATAATATTTTATATATATATAAGATTTATATATATATATATATATAAATAATGTATACAGTTAGCACACCATCTTCTTTAGGGACTTGAGCATCTACAGAGTTATGTATCCGGAGTGGGTCCTGAAAACAATTGCTCATGATACCAAGGACTAAGCAAGCTGCAGCTTTTTTTGATAGTAAGTTTGCTGTTATAACTATAGTAATATAACTCTGTGGGGACACTTTACATTTTCCTGTCTCTTCAGAAAGAAGGCATGCTATATAACTAAATGTAAAGTGGTGTTTCCAGTTTCTGTTATATCTTATGAAATTTGTCTTTTTGATGGTAGATGGATCTAAATATTATGGCATAATGGAGAGTCGTGATGAGTGCCTGTAAAAGTAAATATTGGCTTGCCAATAGCTCCAAATGCTAGAGGGTAACATAAAGAAGTCTGTCATAGCTTCAAAGGCTAAATTTCAAAAGCTAACTTTGGTGGTTAGCTTATCCATATTTTTATATAAAAAAAGAAACCAAAAAACATAAATAACTTCTAAAGAAAAGTTAACTCATGACTGAGAAAAATGTTAACCTAAAATCTAGTTCTTACATCACATTACTACACATCAGAGACAGTTATTGGCAGTTTTTAAAAAGAAAATAAAAATACTGAGCATTTATTCAGTTTTTAAATTCCTTTAAATGCAATTTTTAGCTCTCTTGTGTATTAAATATAATTTTTATAATTACAATGTTTGCCCTTTTCCTTCCTCCAATATCTCCCATGTACCTCCTTGATCTCTTTCAGATTCATGGCCTGTTTTATTAATGATCATAAAAATACACATATGTCCTAAATATATAAATATAAATTATTTTATACTTATCTTCTGGTAGTATATTGTATATTTAATAAAATAGTCTGGAATATCAGAGAACAGAGCCATCTCTCCAGCTTTTGTGTGTTTGTTTTTGTTTTGTTTTGTTTTGTTTGGGGGGGGGTGACACAGGGATTTTTTTTTTCTATGTAACAGTCCTGGCTGTCCTGAAACTTGATTTGTAGACCAGGCTGGCCTCAAACTGACAGAGATCCTCCTGCCTCTGCCTCCCAAGTGCTGAGACTTAACCATTGCACCACCACTTCCTGGCTGTTAGGCCTTGAACTTACACAGAGATCCAGATAGATCTCTGTCTCCCCAGTGATAGGACTAAAGGCATGAGTCACCACTCCCTGACCTTCCTGGCTTGGCTTGGCTGTAGGTGATTCTGTGCTCTGATATTCTAGACTATTTTTATTAAATATACAATATATCACCATGTTATCTCTCAAACATTTGTTAATTAAATGATTGTTTGACTAATTACATAATTATATGAGACAGCAATTTATCATAAAACAATGTTATTAACCATCAATCTTCTGCATAGAAAATTCTATAACACAACCTTATTGCTTTAAATGTTTGTCTAATAGCTACGTGACTATGGGAAATTATATTTTAAAATATTATAATGAGAATAATAGATCTGTCTCAAGAAGTATTTTTTCCAAGGTAAAATGTAAGCTATGTGCCTGGTTACATAGAGCCCCCTCACATGACCAGTGTCTAGTAAATGTCAATTAATGTCTAGTAGAAAGTGAATGTAACCACACTCAAAATGACTTAGACTAGAGGAGAAACTTTGTATTTGGAAAATATTTTTAATATTGTTTCTTATTCTCTACAAGAAGGCCAGTGGCATATGTCTTCACCTGGTCTAATGACACAGGGATTACCATAGTGTGATGCCCAGACTCACACCCCCTAGAAAGTCCACCAAGCAGGGGGAAGGAATCCAGATGCAAAACCGCAGTTTGGGGTAACTCAAGTACAAGGTTGTGTGCTGACAGTTTATCTAGGTAATCTCTCCTTGAATCTGAGCCCAAGTGTGGTGGTGGTGTATTTAGACTAGAACATTTGGTGGTCAGGTAGCAGGGTCAGGGTGGTATGGATTCTGTAGTCGGAACTTATAGGTCATACTGCCTTTTTGTGAATAACAGTTTCTAGCAATAGTTTCTGGGAACTGGGTGAGGGACTTTTTTCTCAGGGCTCTCTCTGCTTTAGTTCAGCATAGTTCTCTAAAATGGAAACTCCTTTTAGTTCTTCAATAGGTTATCTTATCCATATTTTTATATAAAAAAAGAAACCAAAAAACATAAATAACTTCTAAAGAAAAGTTAACTCATGACTGAGAAAAATGTTACTAAAATCTAGTCCTTACATCACATGACTACACATGGAATTGTGCGGGACAACACAATCAAATAGCCATAGATAAACAGATTTTTAATTTTTCAATGAATATCTTAATGATGCAGATGTTTCATTGAGTATATGTGTGTATGTGTGATTGTATATGTGTGTGTGTATGAGTGTATATGTATTCCAAATGGAATATGAAGTTTAGAAAAAAATTTTTAATCCATTGAAATCTTAAGAGAATCTGAAATACCTCTTTACCTATTTGAATAAATCTGTGTTCCTTCTGAAACTTTGTCTTTGATAAATACTTGCAAGACCTGGCATGAAGAGGAAAAGCAGAAACTTCTCAAAGTATGCTTGCCACTGAGAAAATAGTATCTATTTATTGTAAAAATATTTTCAAGTGTAATTCCTTTTTCAGAAAGACAGAGGTTGCCTAGCAACAGTGTACATTTGTTACATTTATCAGTACGACACTGAAACGCTTAACCCCACACTGATGATGGCAGGGTCTGTAAATCTGCAAGCTAAGTTTCAGTCTTTAACTATTACAAACATGTTGAATCAAGTATTTGGCATTTTTGTGAATATCACAATATAACATGGAGAGATCTAATTGAGGGTTTAGATGAGGACTTACTTTCTCAAGTTCACATGAAGACTTTTAGAGAAGGTAAAGTGGACACTAAGCTCTTCAGGCCCTGAAACTGTGCTGCAGCCATTCTTGTGACATACATGATCCATCTCATTTTTGTTTTAATACAGATGGACCTTATGGACTTCAAGTTAATTCCGATAAAGGTCTAAAAGTGGGAGAAGTGTTCACTGTTGATCTAGGAGATGCTGTCCTGTTTGATTGTTCTGCTGATTCTTATCCCCCCAACACCTACTCTTGGATCCGAAGATCTGACAATACAACTTATGTCATTAAACATGGTCCTCGTTTGGAAGTTGCATCTGAGAAAGTGGCCCAGAAAACCGCTGACTACATGTGCTGTGCTTACAACAATATAACAGGACGACGAGATGAAGCTCATTTCACCGTCATCATTACTTCCGTAGGTAAGAGAGTGTTGTAGTATGTTTTTCCTGGCCTGTTTGGGTCCGGAGATTTGTGACCTGGCGCACATGTGGGGCTGTTTTGGAACCTGGTTTGTGCGCCCGCAGCTTTTGCCCCCCAAAAGAAATGAATCACACGCTTATATACTTTACACTGCTTGGCCCATATCTTAAGCACATTACTAGCTAGCTCTTTCTTCTTAAATCAACACATTTCCATGAATCTACCCACCACGTGGCTTGCAGCCCGTGGCTCACCTGAATTCCTACATGCTTCTTCTTCGAGGGACAGATGGCGACTCGTAAACTCCACCCCTTCTTCCTACCTGGCTGCCTCTGATTCTCCACCCACTTCTACGGTGCCCTGCATGGGTCCAAACAGTCATTTATTTACATGGTACAGAGAACATTCCACCACAAGAGAGCAACAGGATAAACCTTCATAAAGCATAGAGGCAAGCTAGCTGCAACTCCCTCAGCTCCCCAAATGCCTATGGAAAAGAGAACATAATAGTGTTGTTGTGGTAATGGTCTCTTTCCTCAATGAACTAAACCATGGGTCTTAAGGCTCAAAGGACGAAAATGCAAAACAAAATGTAAGGAAATTCAAGTGCCAGCTTTGAGGAGCTATGATGAGTCTAAACTACTTGTAAACGTGTTATTGTTTTCCTAATTTTACAACCAGGAACATAAAAAGAATAGACCTCTCAGCTAAGAGTTTATGCGAACTCTTAAATTAGGTTAGTAGAAAAAAAATCCCAAGAGTTAGGATCTTGGTTTTCCATTTCCACCTGCCCTTGGCCTTCATTGGCTCCTCTTCTTTTTTCCCTCATCCTCAACATACGTGAAACTGATAGAAGTATTTATTAAGAGCCTCATGCTCTTGGAAACAACTTTAATAAGCCTATAAAATTTGTCATCCTCTAAATTGCAACTTAGAAATGCCATGGCCCCAAGGATGAGAATCACAGTTTGTTTGCGACATGTGACAAACTCCCATCCCATGAGCTTCTCTCTGGAGCACAGTTCTGTTCTCTGGTATGATTTCCTGCTCCATTTTATTCATTTCCATAGTATGTTGTAACACTGGCTAACTTACACCTTTATCTTTAAAGCTCTAAGGCTATAACCATGTCTGACTTCTAGATGCTTCTTTCAGAGGTGCTAAAAGCAGAAAAGTGTAAATTAGCAGAACTGAACCATTTTCCTTTTTTTTTATTTGGTTCATATGCCCCCACTTTTAAGGTGAATTTCCCCATAATGTACCAACCTAGTAGAAAGCTAAATGTTACTTCAAAGAGCTTGTACTACACTCAACCACCAAGTTCAGGCTAGTCTGTATTTCTAGCTCCCAAATCTACTTTCATCTCTCCTTTATTCTTTGTCTTTCTTTCTATTGCCATTTCTCCTTTTCCTCCTTCACCCTTTTCTGTTTTTAACCTACCATTAATATTTTTCCTATTATACTCAGTATCCTTGTGTACATAAAGACAAACCAGATCTAACTTGAGGAAAAACCCACAGATCTGAATAGGAAGCAATGATTTAGATTACTGCATTGATGAAGGAAAAAGTGTACAAACATAACAGCCGTGAATCCACAGATGCCTTCTGCTCCATATCATTATCCCTGGTGCCTAGAAAAAAAAAAAGACACATAGCACAGAGAAGTTTATATCTTGGGCTTCACAACAGAAGGAAGAATAAAATGTGAATTTACACAGGTATTTTTTTTTAATCCTTAGGGTAAAACATGTCATATACAGTCTTTTAGCTACTTACATCAAAATCACATAAGCAGTTTGCTTTTTAAAATGTAATTTCTCAAGTGGTTGAGGAAGGAGGAATTCTCTGTCAGTTTCAAGGCCAGCATGAAGTACATAGCATGGTCTTGTTTCAAAATAGACAAGTAAGCAAACAAATTGCTTTTTAAGATACCCCAGACCTGTTGGGTCAGAAGCTCTTGCTATAATATTTTAACTCAAATGATACTCAGTACAAGTGTAGCAACTACTTCTTTAAGGTATTTTTTCCTCCAGTGAATTTTTAATTTATTAAAGTGATTTTAGACAGTCACAAAGAAATGTTTATTCTCTTAGAACTATTCGAGATTTAAGGAATCCATATGTGTAAAATCAAGTATATTGCAATTCATATACGGTCTTGTCTTGGTGAATATTTTTATAAGGAAGACAGTACTGACTAAAATGTCATTGTCCAGTAGAACTTCATGCAAGGAAGAAAGTATTAATATTAACACTTTCAACACAGTGGCCACTAACCTTGCTTAGCTTTTCAACAATTCAAACATGGCTATGCAACTGAGGATTACAGTTTTAATTTTATTTCATCTTTATTTATTTAAATTTAAATTATACATTACATCTTTCTAGTGCCTAGTATATTAGAGAATAAAGCTAAACAAATTTTACCTAAATTGTGCCCCAATAGGCAGGAAAGGGTAAGATATTTTTGTTGAAGACCCCCCCAAAACATATGTATTCAAAATGATTAAAATTAGCATGTATTCATCCATTATTTGTCACTTATTATGGGCCAAAGAATAGATAGGCACTAAGAATCAAACACCTGATAATAATTCCTGATCAAAATGTGGTATGTCAAACACACACTCAAGTTAAAGATATCTTTTGCCTTATAATATACTATTTTATAAGCGCAACCAGCTTTTCACAATGTTGCTAAGTGAAATTTAGTTTAAAGCAAGGTGTGTGTGTGTGTGTGTGTGTGTGTGTGTGTGTGTGTGTGTGTGTATGTGTATGTGTTTACCAAAGCATATATAGAATTGTTTGGTGGGATTTTGATATCATGGTAGACTTTTTCTGTCATGCTTATTGCAAGTGAAAACTTAAGACATGTATTTTCTACCCTAATTAGAGATTTCTTTGGATACAGACATCTATATTTTAAAGTATTAGCTACATTAACATATAGTAGCAAATTACAGTTGAGACTTCCCACGTCATAAACTTTCTGCATCGATACTCAGCCAGTAAGTGTTCATAATACCAGAAGCCCCCTGTGTTTGACTAAGATCTTATTTCCAAAGACAGCTACCGTCTTCATGTCAGATAATTGTCTCTAGCAAGGTCTCAGAAACCTGTCTGACCTGTACAAAGCCTGGCATTTGTTATTGTAGTAAATAAGAACAGGTGCTCCCCTTCCAGCCTGATCCAGGATTGTCAACATTAGTGGCCTCAGTGTGGTTTTTCATAGCTATTTTCCAATCTTCAGTGTTCACATAGTTTGCACTCCAACAACATCAGAAAGAGGAAGAAAATCACTAGAGTGTGTGTGTTGTGTTGTGTTCAGTGTTTCTGCTTCAAAAAGAATGGATTTCCGCAACACAGATTAAGCACACATGAACTGACACACATAACCATTGCTTTCAAGGTCAGCTGAACACTGAACAGAAAATTCATCAGACAAACAAGCTGTATTAAGAATTGTAGGAAATTTGAAATCGTTCGTAAGGATGGGATATTTGTGTTTTCGGTGTTTCTAGAATAAAGTTGAAGTTTTGACCTGGATGCAACTTGCAGGAAATAGATGAATCTCTTTATTTTTAATGAGGCATAACTGCATAACTGCTTTGAAGTCTCAGCAATAAGCTGTAGACGGGAAAGAAGGGGTCAAAGATGACTCCAGGGTCACAAACACAGAAAGAAAATAGCAAGCCAGGAAATAATCAAAAGTTTATTGGAGACTTTCAGTCAAGGAGAGAAAAGCTAGAGAATGTGACAATTAGCTCTGTCTTCAGCTTGATGAAGCTAGACAGATGGGGACTTCCACCTCTGTGGACTATGATTCACATCTAATTTGAGATATTATTAGTTGACCTTTCTGTAACTCAGTGGAACTATCTAAAGATAACAGAGGCAATTGCCAGGGTCACACAGCAAATGGATGACAAAACAGCATCTAAATTTAAGCCTTTCTTTTTTAACGTTATTAAAAATTCTATTCTTTTAGGCCACTAGATCATTGATGTAAATATTGTCTTTTTATCAATACATATAGGATCAAGAGTATAAAGCAGGTATATATATATACATCTCACAGTAATGCTTTAGGCTCAGTAAATACTTTAAAACATAAATATCTGTATCAGAGAAGTTTTCTTTGAATAATTTTCTCAGATTAATTTAATGTATAAACATACAGATACTTTGTCCACAAGTTATACTATTTTATACTTATGCAAAACAATGAAATATCTATAGATAAAAATGTCTAGTTTTTTCAAGGAAAACATAGTCAATAAAATAATAAATTAACACTTATATTTGAAAGTAATTATTTTACTACCATAATTAAGGACTTCTTTGAATACACACATTTATATTTTAAAGTATTAACCAAACCTAAATTATTATTGTGAGTTATACACATACACACACACATATATATATATATATATATGTATGTAACCCTCTGCTTGGAATTTAAACATTCATATTTAATGAAGATATTCTAGTGTATAATCGCAATTCCCTGAGGGCATGTAGACATGTTTTAAGAGGTATACATGTGTTTTAGATTTATAAGTAATATGGATAAATCAATCATTCCAAAGTTATAATCCAATTTTTTTCATTAAAAAGTAGTAAAAAAAAAAAAAAAAAACAAGAGATAAGAAAAGAAATTGATTCATTTCCTCTACTTAGCTACAAGTTTATTTTTTAACTTTGGGTCAGTTAAGATACAGATTGAAGTACAACCTTAACTTTGACGTCTGGATTCTGAGACTTTTGATGATAGCTGCTTGAGAACCTACCACAGAATAACTATGTCTGTTCAGAGGGACCATGAGGAGTGTGGAGGTGACACAGCCCAAAGTATGGCACCATTATCTCCATGGGGATATGAGACAGTTGCCATAATTAGTGAACAGATTGGATGAAAGCATTCTCAGGGCTCCATTCTCATCTAGAAATAGACACACTGCCTATGGAGCATATGGCTGTCCTATGTGGGGTGCAGCCTCAAACAGCAGGGTAGCGATACCATGGATACCACACCTCTTGCCTATATTTACAGTTAACATGCTATTCCATTTTATTTGTTTGCTTAAGGAGGGGGCAAATATCATTTGCACTCTGGCTTGGTAAAGCCTATCGTGTTTTAATAGTGGGAAGGATGGCATGTTGTGTACAAATGAATAACATAAACTCTGGAAGAAAAAAGAAGGAAGCTTTTCCAAGTGCCCAGACCTGCACTACAGGACCGAATGTATCCTCTCAACATTAAAACTAGAATTTCTCTACTGTCCTATTTTCAACTCAGAATTCCAAAGCTCAGCTATTCAGAAACACACTTGCTAGGGCTAAGGCTACAGGAAGTGCCATTTTATGGGCATTCTAGATGAAGAAACAGAGGCAGTAGCAGAGACCCATGGCACTCTAGATTAGGGAGCCAAGAAAGATCTTGTGTTTTCAGAAAAGGGCCATTTGCTTCCTCACTCTTCACGGAGGATACTGACCTTCACAACAGCCAAGGTTTCGGATTGACAGGAATTTGTCATGGCAAGGTGGCTCTCTGATTGCAGATGAATAGAAGCCAGCGGGGAGCAGTGAGAGGGTCATGGGGAAGAAATCTATGGACACAAGAAAGAGTGAGGGATGGGAAAGCTGTGGCCCTCTGTGGAAGAGAATCTACAAATTTTATTACTTGTCAAAGGTAGGAAAGGTTAAAAACTAAGGACAGGAAAATGAGTCCTTTGTAGTAAGACATCCAATCATTTTGTATTAAACCTGTTGCCAGGTTTAAGACTCACAGAAGCACTTGACAATGAAGGATGCCAGGGTGAGCCAAGCATAGTCTGAAACAGTCATCACTGAAATATTTTTAATTTGAACAAAAAAATAAAAACAGCCAAGACTATACTAAAATGTTTTTGTGCATAATGAAATAAATTAGCACTTCATCATGCTTAGCGGTTCTGAATTTTAATCGTGTGGCTATGTAATGTGAAAGAGCTGAAGCACATGAGGTTGGGTATTAAAACTTGGAACTTTCTGGGGCTGGAGAGATTATTAATTGTTAATATAATTAATTGTTAATAATAAATAATTATTAATATTTACTACTCTTCTAGAGGACCCAAATTCAGGCCAGAAAGTTCACAACTGCCTGTCACTCTAGCTCCAGGGCATTTGATGCCCTTTACTGGCATCAAAATGGAGACAGACCCTTGCACAGAAGTGGAATACACACATAATAATAATAATGATAATAATAATAATAAATATTTTAAATTAGGGTTTAATCAGGGTCTCATAACAAAAGAAGGAAGAAGTTAGGATGTTTAAGGTATTGGTATTAGCCTAGGGAAAATATGTTTCCCCAAAGGAAAGTGATCCTTTCAACAGAATGTTTCAACATTGGTGAGTTAATCTATAGTGACATTCAACTATAATGTGACAAAATTAGATAAACATTCAGATAAATGTTTAATTAAAATCCAGTTCAGCAAAGAAATTACTTGCATCACTGATAAACAAGTGGGTTATTAGTATAAACATTGGTGGAAAATTCATGGAATCACAGTGACCCCAAAATGGCACAGAATTTTTCATAATAGAAATCATCCTTGTCTCTCTGACTTAAGGAGCATATGAAAACAGCAGTGTATGGTCAAATCAAAGTGGATACATGCTTTCCATAACCTGCCTACTAGAGTCTGGTATTTACCAGCTATGCTAGAGTAGAAAAAGACTAGACATTTTTAAGTGATAGTATTCTGCAGGAGGAAATCAAGAAAGTTTTAGATACCCCCATATTGGGAAAAGGAGATGATTAAGGCCCCACTCAATTTAACTCCTAGAGACTTTAACAGAACATTTATGGAGGAAGAAGAAAGGGATACTGCCTTTATTTATTGCAGAGCTGAGTAGCCACCCTATTTCTTATCACAGGCAGATTCGCAGGCTGTATCTGAGGTGGGAGTGACATTACATAGATTTAGTCCACATCAGCCTGGCAGACAGGCAACTTCCATGACTCACTGCCACACCAATATCAGAGCTGCTTGTTAAAGGTCACAACTACTTCCTCCTACACAGGTTAATTTATAACTAAACATATCGCGACCCACAGCTAGAATTGACATAACCACAGTCAATAAATTGTGTCAAACAGAATTGGAAAGAGGCAGAATGAAATACTAAAAGCCTGGGATTATCCCCACCATTATAACCTAATGACTTTTGCAAGACTCAGCTTCCTCATCCAGAAGAGATAATAATGTAACTGTTCTCTAATAAGATTACCAAGGCAATTCAGCAGTTGCTATGGATCCTGCATCCTGAGCAGAGAGTTCGGTACTGTGAGCACTCAGCATGTGTATTATAGCTATTAGAACCATACTTAATACAGTTCTAGTAATAAAAGGAATTGCCTACAAAACAAAGTAACATTTAGTTGAAAGATGGGATTTTACATTTAAAATTTGTATTTTATTAGGGTGTGTGTGTGTGTGTGTGTGTGTGTGTGTGTGTGTGTGTGTGTGTGTTTGGTGCTCCATGTATTCCACAATGCTTATGTGGAGGTCCAGGATCAGTGTCAGGTAATGCTTCAAGTTTGTACTGAGTCCATTTACCAGCTGAGTCAAGCCATATGGAAGGCCTGACTTTAAATATTTTATTGAAACTTGCATGCACATGTTATTTGGAAAATTGGCATTTCTCGGTTGGTAAGTATATTTGAAATAAGCACCCTTCTTCTCACATTCTTAAGCAAATATAATATACCACCATGTCTCTGAAAAGATCACGACCCTGAATCGCCCTAAAAGAGCAAGACTGAGGGCAGGGAGAGTGTCCTGCACATGGGGGAGGAGAGACAATGAGTTGGATGTGTGTGGGGAGCATAGAAAACACAAATGAAAAGTGTGACTGGGTCAATTTCCTATGATTAGTGCATTAGGTCAATATTTCCCAGTTATCTCAACGTATCTCCAAGCACAAATATCCCCAGGGAGCTGGGAGATTGAGTTTTAAATCACTGTATACCATCCATTTGGAGATGAAGGAGAGAATGGAAGAATGGAGGGGTCAATGATGTCTTATTTAAGTAGAGAATAATCATAAGCATTTCAGATTATACAGTAATTTATTACCTTTTTTTTTAGGACTGGAGAAGCTTGCACAAAAAAGCAAATCACTGTCCCCATTAGCAAGTATAACTGGAATATCGCTGTTTGTGATTGTATCCATGTGTCTTCTTTTTCTGTGGAAAAAATACCAACCTTACAAAGGTAGGTTAAAATCAGAAAAATAAATTATGATATATTTTAGAAACATTCCAAAAATATACTTTACTGAGTTTTCTCTCTTTTTTACTTTTAGCTATAAGACAGAAGCTAGAAGGCAGGTAGTGTATATGTTTTTATAAAAATAACTTCTAAAAAATTTCTCTCAATTATAATCCTTGATTAATACATCTGTCTATCTTTTCAGACCAGAGTCAGAATACAGAAAAGCTCAAACCTTCTCAGGTAATGTCCACAGTGGAAAGAAGTGTTATACGTAGTCATGTATTTTAATGACCCGAGTATTTTGGGGATATTTATAAATATCACTGTCAATGTAATAGGATTAATAGAAGCTGATATTAGCACAGCCACAATCTCTACATTGCTCAGTGTTTGTTGCTCCTTTACAGAGTGCTGTGACTGTAGTGATTTTATGTGACTCCTCACAGGTCTGTAGGATAAACTAGGGAAGGACTCTTAACTCTGTATACAGACAAGGCAACTAAAGATCAGAGAAATGGAGAAGAGTTCTGCTCCATCCTCACTCATTAGCCTGATTTTGTGCTTTCTGGAGCATTTACAATGCTCGCAGGCCCCTTCTAGGAAGGAAGAAATGAAGGTGTGATGGGGGTGGGGAGGGCCCTTTGTTCCCAGCCAACCCTCACTCCCTTCATTGCTGACTCTCTACTGAATTGTTCTAAGTAAACAATGGAGCTTATGCTTGGATGGTGTTGTCACCAAGAGCCAGCTTTCAGTCCTTTATCTGCCACATTCCCCTTGGGAAAAATAATTTTTTCTTTCAAATTCCTCATCTATATAACAGGGATAAAAACTTCTTCTTGTGGCTGCTTTGAGAATAAAAATAAAATTATGTGAAGAGCCTAATGTGAATAGGCTTTAAAAAAATAGAAAATGGTTCTTTCCTTTATCTAGTCCTTGTTCTCTCCCTGTAATTGGGTGTCACAGAAGGGAAGGGTCAGAAGACCATCTGACTCCTCTCAACCACCTCCATCCTCTTTCTTTCCCAGATAAAGTTTGGGTAATGTTCCTATTGTGCTGCAGTGGGCTTTATGTGTTTGTGTAGCTATTTTTACTAACCTTCCTTTTCTAATGCTCTCTGTTAGATCTAGTAGATATTATGGGTGGATCAAAGCTTGTTGTGACCTTCAGGCTAAGGCCCCAGTGTTCCTGAATCCCTGATCCTGTACACATATATGCATTTGAGTATGGAATACAATATTCCATATCAGACCTTAAGAGTAATTGATCTTTTTTATTTTCCTCTTGAGAAGGACTTACTCCCAATGCCAATAAGACCGTATGGCATTAGAAGATATTAAATGGTTTCATGCAAATATCACTTAAAGCAGACAACAAAGTTCTGGGGATATTCCTAAGAAACAAAAATAAACAAATTTTTTAATATCAGAGGAGAGCATTGTTTGTCTGTCATTTTTTTTTTTTTTTTTTCAGGCCATGAAGATGCACTGGGTGACTTTGGAATATATGAATTTGTGGCTTTTCCGGATGCATCTGGTGTTCCCAGGGTTTGTTTTTCTAGTGACTTATTAACCCAGAAGTAGAATTCTGCTTTCCCAGAGGTGTAAGCAGCATTCATTTAAGAATGACGGCAGTAACGCCCAATGGCTTCACTAGCTCTCACTGCTTTCTGGAGTGTTCACTACAAACTGAGATTTCAGGAGCTGAGGCGTTCTTCTCATCTTTCTTCTCTTATAGAGATAGTAAAGCTGACACAAGCAGAAAGTTACATTTATTAATAAACACTCTTTACCTGATATATCCTATGAATAAAGAAGTAACTAAGGTTGACTATCTAGAGGAAAAAGGAACAGAGGATCAAGAGTCCCTGTCTTAAATTATTCCACGTTGTTTGAGCTCTTCCCTTCACAGAGCTTCCATTGTTCCTTAATTTTCTCCCTTTCTGCCTCACAATTCTCAATAACTTTTCAAAGACTTTCAATCACATCCTTGAAACTTCTGGTTTGTCATAATGGAATTATAGTATAGCAAGAACCTAATAATACATAAATATATATCTTTATTATTACCCTAAAGGAGTAATCATTTGAAAAGGTAGAGGCTTTTGCAGTTGAAACCATTTGTTTTCAGTTGGTCTCTTAAAGAAAAAAAATGTAAACAATTAGTTTCATGCAGAATGTGCCCCGAATGGTCAGCTTCTGAGCTCTCAAAGACTAGTAAAGGACCAGTCCTTCCTCCGTCTTCTCCTTCCTCTCCAACAGTCCACTTGGATGGAACCAAAAATGGATTGCTTGATTCTGCGTGTTCTTTCTTCCATTTTTTAGAGAAGAACTATTTGCTATTGGGAAATAGTCCCTTTGTTCTGAGCATTCTATCGCCCTGTGTGCTTCATCCAGTGAGTTCCCTGGCTACAGACTTTATTTCAGAAATGTCCGATGAGTAATGGGGAGGAGATGATTGGATTTAGTCTTCCCAGAGGGCAAGTCAGTGGAACCTACATGGTAACAGATGGAGAGGAAATGCATCAGACAAAGGCTTTGCAGTGCCCTCTTCCATCTCAGACTATGTTGTTTGCCTCTTCGCATCTACAACCAAAAAAGACAAGATAAATAGGTGGTTTATCTGTTAACTAAAAGAACTTTCAGGTAAAGAGCTGAAAGGACATACTGAGTTTTGAAACACAGTTTCTTTAGTGAGAATTGTGTAAGAAATCTACATTTAGCCTGGTGCTTAATCAGCGCACAGACTAGTGTATTATTTGAAGCTCTACTGGCTCCATCTACTTTAGTGCCCAGGAAGTTGAAGTAGAGAAATGAGCACCTGATTTGCACCTCAGAGGCCTGGCTTACTTCTGTAACACACAGCATAACTTGATTTGGAACCATGCTCATTTTTCAGAAAACTCCTGACAATTTTGCTGACATTCTTAATTGGACATCTCCAAGTGCTTTGGGGATGAAGGAGGTAATGGGGAGAAGAATCTGAGGGGAAAGCCAGGATGGATAGCATTTACCTGGGAAGACGGGTAGCCCCTGATACCCCAAAGCAATTAACTTGAGAAGAAAACAACAACTAATAAAAGAAACACATCTCAAAATTGCAAATAAGAAGGGAAATAAACTTAATTATTAATTAATTTGAATCCTAATAATCAAAACAAACTTTTTGTTTATTGTAGTACATGTAAGGTGGATCAATTCCCTCTTTCCCTGTTGTAGATTTCATCATCCATTGATCACTTCTTCTAGGATTTGAACAGACAACAAATGCATAAAATTAACAAATGTTTATTATCCAATAGTTCTAATATTGTATCATATACATTAGCACACATCTACCATAGCCCCTGACCATCTTCAGGCCAAGGAAAATAAAATCAATCTCAATTATAAATTCTATCAAAATCTCAACATAAAATGACTAGAGAAATTATGACCCATGGTCATAGGGCTTCCTTCTAGAACTTTAGTAAGAGGAATGCAAACAGTTTCCAAAGCCACATAAAACCAAGACATCTCAGTACAGCTTGGCAGGTCAAATTGGAAAGCGAAAGCATTCGCAGTCTTACACAGGGTAAACACTTCCTAGAGGTGCTGTGTAAATATGGAGGTCGGTCAAAGTACAACTGAAGCAACTGACAATGAGCCAGAAGACAATATTTACAGAAAGAAAGCAATTATAAAATATAAGAAATGGGAGGGAAACATAAAATTCAGGGTTCAACAATGCTTATGATTATTTTGACCAGGTAAATTCACTACATTCTTTCCATGTTCAGCCAAACTTTTAGTTTTCAGTCATTATCATAACATTAAAACCAAAATAGCACCCTTTGTCTCTTTACTTGCTTGTGGTATGCCTAGGACTTTTGACTCCACATCATTCTTTCTGGAAAATTATCCTTGGTGTGTGATTGGCAGAGGGAGTCCAAAGAGCAATTAAGATACAGTATAACAGATATATGTGCTTTTTGGATCTAGATGTCAAGCTAGGTTTTTATTCATCTCTCTTTTTGCTACTTTTATTCCTATTATTTTTCTGAAAAATATTTCCAGATTTTTTAAATGATGAAAAAAGTGGTTAGGATTGCCAAACTGTTTCTGAAATAAATAAGCAATATAGCGTGACTTCAGGAAACCATAACAAGTTGGAAGTCACATTCTAGAGGTGGTGAACATCCATCCACCATTCTGCATTCCTCAAGCTGTAACATGTTTCCAGCTAATCTTGGTCTGTTTTTTTTTTTTTCTTTCTTTTTATGTGCTATGTTTTCTAGATACCAAGTAGGTCTGCCCCAGCCTCTGATGGTGTGACAGGACAAGAATTTCATGGAACCATTTATGAAGTTATTCAGCACATCCCTACCCCACAACAAGACAATCCAGAGTAAGTCTGCATCTGCATTTGGTGGGTACAATGAAGGATCTCAGAGGTCAGCTTCTGCTTTCCTGTAGATTTATTGGAAGCCCACCCCCCCTTGCCCAAATTCTGAAACAGGAAACTATACCTTCAAAACATGTGAAAATTTCAAAAAAAAATCCTCAGTTTAAAACAATTTTAAAAAATGAACAGGGCAAGTAAGAAATATCACCTGCACATAGGCCAATAGACAAGAGGCCGAGTTCTACAATTGTCTGTTGCATATGATTCTCCTTTTCAGTGTGTCTCTAAGGAGTCCACATCTGGGTACGAATCACTCTGTCAGTCCAGGGCTCAAGTCATCTCAGTTAGCCATCCTGCTCCATCACTAAAGATAAGGCCAACAAAAGACTGTCGGGCAAATACCCAGTCACATCAAAATCTTCCCTTCAAGGCTGACTACTTCCAGGTTCATAAGACTGATTCCTCCAAAGACAAAACCTGTGTTGAGGCTAAAAGCAGCAAACCACTTACCCACTTAAGCTCACTCAAGGCTGTTACTAGAAGACCTGTCTCTTCTGTCCATGGACGAGCTAAGCCCACAGTCTTGTGAAACAATACAATCACTTGTGTTTTGTGTGTGTGGCTACCCGCAGGGCTAACTGCCACAAACCATCTTCCACCCTTTCTCTACCTGTCGTTTGTTGACTTTGAAGAGAACATCAATAAACCACACACAGGAACTTTCCCTCTGGCAAATGGAACAGTTCCAACCATGTAATTCCTGCTCGCTTTTGGGTGAATATTAAAAATAAAAGCGTACATGAGCACAGTGAAAATCATCTGATGGGGAAAAACCTACATATAGGGACGATGCAGTTGTTTTTAGAGCTCAATCTGTGACAAGACTTCAAATGATCTCATTAGGGAAAATACACATGAAAACAGGTAGATGAAAAACCATTCCTAATGGAACCAAGAATTTTTGATTTGAAATAAATTGTTTAGAAGTTTGGTTCCAAGCAATGGCACTACAGTACTACAGTACAAGAAAGAGGCACAATACCATGATTCTTGAAAAATAAAACACCAAAATGATACCTGTCCCTCTTTCCCTGAGGAGCAGGAAGTGGGAATGTTTTGTTTTCATCCTTTTCTTTCTTGATAGATAAATATTAGTTGCACATAGTAATGGGATACAAAACAATGTTTTGGTCCATATATACATTACATAATGATCAAATCAGGTTAATTAGCATATCTATCACTGGAACTCCTGAGATCATGTCTGCTTTCTAAGCAGATTTCTTTGAATCCAGTAAAAAGTAAACTTAAAACTGAGGGACTGTTTAGTTTGTAAAGTGCTTGCCATGAAAGTGTGAGGGCCCCGAGTTTGACTTCAGAAGCCACAGAGAAAGCCTGATAATGTGGCAAGCACTGGGAATCACAGAGCTCTGAACCAGAGACAAGAAAATCCCAGGAGTTTGTGGGCCAGTCAGTCTAGCCAATCAGTAAGCTCCAGGTTCAGAGAGACCTTGTCTCAAATAAATAAATAAATAAATAAATAAATAAATAGGCAGAAAAGCAATTGAAGAAGACACCTGATTATGACCTTTCCACACACAAACACACACTCTTCTACACATGCACCCACCCACATGTGCGTGTGTACACAGAGTAACACATGTCACATTTATACATGATATATATGCACATATACACACATAAAAATTTTAAGATAACATCAAAAACTCTCTTATTTAAATTCACTTGTTTTTCTATATACTCTGTGTTCTAAATATGTACATTTACCACTAGAATGTTAACAAACCAGTGGAAACTCAAGGTTTGTCTTTGAGGAAGACCCCTAACATTGCAATAAATGTAAAGTTATGAATATAGCAGGTATGACTTCAAGATACAAAATAAAGTAAATGACTTAATTTTGCATCTCAGAAAACTAATTTCTTAAGAAAATAGTTTTAAAAAATCTTTCCATGTAACTAAATGCCTACCTGAAATTAGAAAATCCTCAAAAATGCTTGGTCCAATAAAAGTTTATTTCAGAAATGCTTTCTCAAGCAAAGGACTATTTTATTTTATTTTCTTTCATTTGATACAGCAAGCCTTTATTATGATATTGCAAATTCACGGAATAGATAGGTAGAGGCAGACACTAATTCTTCCACCTGCTTTACCACTGAATCTCTGTCAGTTAATTTTTTTTCTTTATTTATTTTGTATTTATCAAAAAACAGTAAAATGAATTTAAAATGCTGAAAAGTTAACAATAACTATAAAGAAGATAAAAATCATAAGCATGACTTATCAACGGTGATAATGCAAATAAGATTGCTACACATATATTTACTTTGTGTTCAGCTTTCCCTCTGAATTTTTTTTTCCATCCCTGTATATCCTTATTCAAGGTCCCTTCCCCCTCCTACCACATCAGGTCATTTTACTTCTCCGCAACTCCCCATCCCCTCCTTGGGCAGGGAGCAGACAGTCCTATGGTCCCCCTGACCCAATAATGCTTGGATCAGTCTCCACTCCTGGCCAAATCCAGTTTTGTCCACCCTTCCTCAAGAGTGAGTCAGGTGTTCCTATTGTTGGAGTGGGGTCCGAAGGGTCAGTCCAGAGTGTTTCTGATCCCAAGCTGTTCAGTGGTTGTGGTTTGCAGCTTGGGCATGCTTGACATTTTTTCTTGTTTGTTTGTTTGTTTAGAGACCACTAATGAGTGAGTACATCCCCTGCTTATCTTTCTGAGATTGTGATACCTCGCTCAGGAGGATATTCTCCAAATCCATCCATTTGCCTGCAAATTTTAGGATATCATTTTTCCTTACTGCTGAGTAGTATTCCATTGTGTAGATGTACCACAGTTCGTTAATCCATTCTTCAGTTGAGGGACATCTAGGTTGTTTCCAGGTTCTTGCTATTACAAATAATGCTGCTATGAACATAGTTGAGCTAATACCTTTGGAGTGTGAATGTGCCTCTTTAGGGTATACACCCAGAAGTGGTATTGCTGGGTCCTTGGGGAGATTGATTCTCAATTTTCTGAGAAACC